>CABEEJ010006342.1:0-19788 GCA_901482245.1 Timema douglasi
TTGCTTTCTTCAGCTACCGTCAATTGGGGGCTGGCGCTGACGCGACTCTTCACTTCCAACGACCATTGACCGGGCCCTTAACTTGAAGCCATACAATAAACCTCGTATTCATGTGTTATATTTTGAGCAGATCAATTTACTGTTATAACATGTATGGTTAACTTGTAACTAATTAATAAACTCTGTATTCGGGTGTTATATTTTGATCAGATCAGGTAACTGTTATAACATGTAGGGTTAACTTGTAACTATTTAATAAATTCCGTGCTCGAGCAATGTTATTAATGTAAAGGCTAGACATAGGAACGTTTGATTAGCAAGGTACATACATTTACCTTAGGAGTAATCCTACTAATTAGTACTGTGTCTCTTTTTATGAATTGTAACTTAATAACTGAAAAGAGACACACCATTTACTTCGCTCAGATGCTTGCAGGTACCTAAGAGCTTCATGGCGCTCTGTAGGACTTTGTAGTTGAATTGTGTTACTATGAGCGAACATAAACTTAGGACAATACCTAGAAGTTACGAGTGTAAGTTAAGGTCAATTGATCATAGCCGATGTGGCTCTTTGCTCTTATGTTATTGTTAGCATAAAAGCCACTTGCTTTTATTACTTTAGTAGCGGGGTAACTGAGGAATTAAGATTGAGTGGCTGGCACCCTTAAGTTTGTGTTTACTAGAATTCCTACTGCTATGGAATGGTTCCTAATGTATTTCTCTTGTTAGAGCCCCTAACCATGTTACACGTTACTATCTGGCTCTCCCGACTAGGATGTGGCAACCCGTTTGACGCATTTTTAAAATTTTGATTATTGCTTTAATAATTTTGAAAAACTTAGCATCTTTTTGATTTATGTTTGACACAATGTGCTTAGGTCACTGTGATGGTACTTATTTGTGTAATTAGTATGTGTACATTGTAAACAAACAACGGATCATATTTCATACCTCACTGATTTTCAATATGCTTAAGGCGACTGTACCTACGTAATGTTCCCTAATAATTACTAGACGAAATTAAACTCATTTATGTTTGTTATTAACCTTTTTTAATGTTTTTATTTATCGTTCATTAAATCTTATCTTCACATAAAATAATTTCTATCACTTGTAAACTACCTCTTCTCTTCCTTCCTGTAACTATTTCAACTAGTATAGGGAATGGTTACGCTCCAAACTACGTGGTGGATTAATATTAGAAACACGAAGTGGTGCACTGCGCAAGTTAAAGTGAGGATTGCAATCTGATTCACTACTACCTCTATTGTTGGTTTGATATTGGTTCACAGTTATTATTTACTTTAACCTTTTCACTGAATGTTTACACTCGATCAACAACACTTCGTAATCAATTCGTTGTCAAAATTCCATAACTAAACATATATTATGGTATACCCTCTGCAGATTGGGACGTCACCCTGTTATTACACCAGCTGACTTATCTGAGTCAGAGAATACTATGGACAGCCAACTACCATGTGCCATAATCATCTCACTTAAGTCTGCCCCCACTCCCTTCTACTTCCTCAAAATTAAAATTTAAATATACCGCCGTTATGCACCTATTTTTCACCGTTTTGGACCCAAGTATTACGTTTTGCACCTGAATAGTTTTGCAAGAAAAAATATTTAAAAGGGGGGCAAGTTAAGCGAAGCCCAGTCACTCACTAATTGAGTTTCTTTAATGCCAAAATAAAAGTTATGTTTTGCACTGTTTTGCACCCAAGTATGGAGTTTTTCAACCTAATAGATAAGTAAGAGAAAAAACATTTAACATACAAAAAATTAAGTTCCTGGACCCTCCGTCCAGAGTCTATACCCTCAATTTAATATTGTAAATAAGCTATCGTATTCCACCATTTTTCACCCAAGTACTAAGTTTTACAAACCATCCCGATAGAATTTACGATTGTTTATGTTTGGGGGCGAGGGGCAAGTTAAGAGTAGAACCCTAATATTAAAATGTTTTTTTAGTGCCAGTTTAAAAGTTTTGATTGGCACCGTTTTGCACCCAAGTATGGCATTTTTCACCTTAAAAGTTATGCAAGGGAAAAATATTTTAAATTAATAAATGAGGGTGACCATGCTGAGCGTAGCTTCTCACTCGATAATTATCCATCCTCTGTATCAACAAACGATACTAAAGGTGCTGCAATATACTGGCAGCGTTTGGGACTTAAAATTAATTTATAGTTTTACACAATACATTTTATTTTTTGTATTTAAAAATAAACTGATTTTTTTTATAAAACGTTCATAAAACAAATGTATTTAAGCTTGAGCTCTATTTTATCTAAAATAATACTGAATATAACAAAAGGTATGTACTAGTATTGTCCCTAAAAAACGGCGAAAGTAGCTAAATGAACAAAGTCATAATTTTGAAAATAAATAAAAGGCTATGGAGGACAACAAAGTTGCGTTGGATTTTCTATGGACCTCCCCCAAGAGGGGTAAATAAATTGAATTGTAGGCTAATGAGTCACTTATAAAAATATGTTTATGATATTGTCAGTGTCTCTACATTTTTCAATCACGGCTATAATGAAACCTCAAACAATAACGAATACAAGATTAGATATTTTTACTTACTCGTGATTCCAGAATTGGGGGTCTTCTGGAGATAGCCTGACATGTCTTCTGGAATATGTGTTTCCTCGGGCGTTTCCCAACCAAACATCGAACCCTCGATCGGCTAGGAGGTAGGCTGTTGGTATATTTAATCAATAAATAACATCCTTAAAATATAACTTTAACACAGCCACGTCTAATAGAATATATTATGTTGACAAAGACCATGGACAGACAACCTTTTATATAAATATAGAGTAGTCTCATTCGTTATCAAGTTAGTTGCGAACAGATATCATTCCAAAGTAACCACTTATAAATTACCGTACACAACATAGAATCTTTAACTAGAAGGTACAGTCTGGGAATATGTCATACCAATATAGTTTAAAATTATTAAATCCTTGTCCACAAGAAAGTATTATTTTGACAATTGTCATAATGAGCGCTGGAACTTAGAAGGATTGCTAATACATCACGTATCAATATATTAATAATTTATTATTATTATCATTAGCACCACGTCTTACGACCCGTTCGTGTTGTACGCACTTACGTTAATGTGTAATGTTAGGATGATTGTGAGATGAAATGGAGGACCTTAAGTTTAACGTGGAATCCGAACCATGGTGGAGGCATGGCATTTCACACATTCACAAGTTGTGATTGATACGCATCTTGTCAGAGGTTAAGGAAAGGTTTGGTAATCAGATAATTCTATGCTGAGACCAAGGATTGAACTCCGCACCCCCAGCACAGAAATCTGACACCTTGCCCCTAGGCCATCAGGTCACCACAATAATTAATTAGATTAAACACAAACATAACTACCTAGGTGGACATATCGCCCCAGTTTGACCTTTAACCGTTGACCTCGGCGTGGAGAAAGTGTGTAGTGTGACTCTCTGATTGGCTGTTGGCTTTCCCCCTCCCCAGTGTCCTTTCCAGTGTTCCAAACTTAAACTTATTTATTTTTGTCCAAACTTGTTTGTTCTGGTCGAAACTTGTTTTTTATGTGTGCTCTTGGTATTTTATGTCTGGGAAGGATTGGGATGGGCGATGGAGTTTATTTAATTTATTTATTTGTGTGGGAGTTAATTGCCATGCAGTCTACGGCGTTGGACGCTCCTTCTTCAGTATCGTTGACTAGGGAGGGAGTACAAACCTTTCCAGACGGCCGCTTAGCGAATAGTGTGAGAAATGCAGCCTTAAGACACCTTTCACTTCCCTCCCTTCTTCCCCAAGGTAATGGGGTTTCCCGGTGTCGTAACCCCTCCCCACCCTCTTCTCACTCCACTGCGGGGGCTACACACACCCTTTTCTGGCTAAACGTGCGGTAGGGATGATTAAGAAAATGTTCCGGAGGGAGAACTACCAACAGTTTACATCGCAGGGATTCGATTTCAACATCCTCCCAGCCAGAATTAAATGAGCCTGACATTTAAACGGTGTGCACACTGGTATACGAGCCTCTATATCTTTAGCACAGCTAATGTATGTTAGAACAGTCGTACTTACTTCCGAGTGCACCCCCATTTGCGAGAGTGGAAAAAGGGGTTTTGCTGGTCTACCGGATTTTCCTAGACCAGGTATAATGCGTATCCGAATTTGAAAATCGATCTCAGAAAGGGAATCAAACGGTGATACCTCTGCCATCAGCCGTCTAGTATAACGACGCCTTAGACCATGCGACCATCAATGCGTAAATACAATTTTTTTATAAAATGCATTTTTATTTATAAATTGTGATGGTAGATTGCTACCCAAGGATAAAGTAAAAAAAAAGAAACTACCATTTTATTTCTTGAGCCACTTATAACAACAGAAAAAAGTTTTATTTTAGTGTTCTCTTCTCTATTTTGTCGAAATAATATATAAATATTACATTAATTCATAAGTAATATTGAATTGAGTAACTTGAATTTAATGTCCATAAATATATTTTGATGAAATAATATATAACTACATAAATTCATAAGTAATAACATGGCTGAGCAAGATATAAAGTGTACCTGCACATGTGTGAAGGCAGAGCGATACGATTGACTAGTATTCAATCCCCTAGCTCCCCTGTTAATAGGCATGAAGTTAAGCTTATGGGTATTTAGAGCCGCGTCTTACTACACATTAGTGTTATACGCCTAAGTATATATTACGTGAATGGATTAGGAATTGGGAAGGTTGAATCCACATTTGTGTAGAGGGGGTAGCAAGGAAATGTTACAGCCTATACGTGGAGGGAGAGTGGGAAACCATTTAGTGAGAACTACCAAGAGTACACCTAGGCTGGTATTCAAATCCCCAAACTCACTCCAACATAGATTAGAACCTCAATAAGGTGTTTCAAATTGCGCGAACTCGTTATATCCCTAGAACCTGTTGTTGGAGTTTCAAAGACAGAAAGGTTCTGGCAATATATACGTGACAACTTTGCCAGAATAAAACATTAAAGAACACAGACAGGTAAATATCAAATTTTAGCACCACTTCTTACTACCCGTTTGGTTTATACAATTAATACTAATTACGCTAACGGATTGATAGTTGGGAAGTTTGGATTTAGAGAAAGTAAATCCGCATTTGCGTAGAGGGGGAGTGGGAAACACCTCTTGTTTAACTGACTGAGATTCGAATCTCGAACTCCTCCCATCCTCGACAGTCTGGCTCTACACGAAACAAACGCGTCAGCCAACTACGTCATTTTGTGACATAATAAATAACATTTACACAGAATAAATTAGCCACATAAACAACAGAGAAATTTAATTTTTGCAATTATATTTTGATGAAATAATATATAACTTTTATATGAATTCTTAAATAATATAAAATACAATTTTAAATATCATTTAATGATCGAAATTATATTTTGTTGACATAATAAATTACATTCACACAAAACCAATTAGGCATTTAAACCTCAAGCCAAAATTAGAGGAAGTGCACACACATTTTGCAAGGAAGGAGAATGGAAAGTCTATTAGAAAAACCTCCCTTAATACGCTCAACGCTGATGAAGGAATCTATAATATTACTATGGTATGGATTTGTTTTGCCTACTCTGAATATTTATTCAACCTTATAATGTCCATTTACAATGCACACAGAGAGCCTCCAATCTTTCTACATGTCTAATATTTATCACAAGAAAGAAGTAAGGCTGAATAAATTAGATGTACTAAGAGAATGTATCTCAATCTTTCAGGGTTGGAAATAGAAAACGATTTATGAAAATTTACAAAAAAAAACTTGCTGTGGGATCAAACTCCAAACTACCCATAAATATGACCAAAACCTATTTCTAAAATGGAAACTTAAACGTGATATAGCACACATATTATTTATAGATCACATGAAATTGACACATTTTAACACAGCATCTTACTACCCGTTAGGGTTATGCGCTTAAGTGCTAATTACGCTAATGGATTAGCAATTGGGATATTTGAACCCACAATTGGGTAAAAGGGGAGTGAAAAACTACCCCCAATTCACCTAACCAAAATTCGAACCTCAAGCTACCCCGTCCTCGGCATTTTATCTCAACATGAAACTAGACAGTAGCAACTACGCCACAGAAATTACATTAGTTAATAGTAAAATGTAGAGCCTTCTTAAAACTAATAAAGTAATCCAACTCTTACATAAAGTGACCGGATACAGGTGATTTCAAAGAAGTTTTGACCAGTGAATCGAATCGAACCTAGGACCTCTTGCTTAGTAGGCAAACACACTATCAACTGAGCTAAAGTGTCGTACTTACAATTATATATTATCTAAGTGCTTACCCAATACTATAACAGAGGTTAACTGAGACCCAATATAACTCGAGGGCAAATGATGCAGGTCGCAAGTTATTTATTGGTTTACTTTATTTAGGGTAGGAATAAAAAGAGTATATTAATGGAAATGCACTTAGACTTCCAAGTTTTTCCACCAGAAATAGAGGAGCCTGACATTTAGATGACATGCCCACTTGCACCGGAGTGAAAATTGGGTAGGTATAACAATAACTTCTGCAACTTTGAGATTCCTGTGAGTACATCAATCAGCACGTTCACCCTGTTTGAGGTCATTTGACCGTGTACTTATAGTAGTTGAGAAACATTCTTACTCTACTAGTGGTAGAGATTAGATATTAAAGGGGGGGGGGACTCTATTAGCCTGCTATATGGGTGGATAGTTAATAATTATTGTAAAATTGAAAATACAAATGCACACGAACTCGACATATTTTAGCACAGCGTCTTACTACCCGTGCGGGTTACACGCTTAAGTACTATTTATGCTAATGGGTTAGGATTGGGATGTTTGAGCCTGCATTTGCGTAGAGGGAGAATGGAAAACACCTCTAGTTTACCCAAATGAGATTCGAACCTCGAACTCTCCCCGTCCTCGACAGTCTGGCTCTACACAAAATAAGTGCGTCAGCCAACTAAACTTTTACAAAAATTCATAAATAATATTAAATACAATTTAAAATATCATTTGATGTTCGAAACTATATTTTGTTGACATAATAAATAACATTTACCCAAAACAAATTGGCCACTTAAACCTCAAGCCAAAATTAGAGGAAGTGTAACTTCATTGCTTTTTTATCATTACGAGTTTATTTCCTCCCTCTCTTGAAAGGTAAACTATCCCCCAATTCATTCGACAAAGATTTGAATCTCGAGCTTCCGTCTAGAAGAAATTTACCCAAACTTGCTTGGAGTATGAGTGGAAAGTTACCCGCACTACACTCGACCAGGATACGAACCTTGATCTCCCCCAGTCCTCAGCAGTTTATTTCATGTCTTAGACGTCTTGACCAATCAACCAACCAATCAATATAAACTTTGTTATTGGGAATGGATCTATATAGCAATCACTTACTCGCTTTTTATTTAAAAGTTTACGCGTCAAAGGCTATCAATTTTACTTGCATATTTAGTTTTCGCTGTGTAATTTGAATAAAAAAATTAATTTTCCAGCCTTAAGCGCTAATGAGAACTTTATAAAACAATCAGCCTTCCTAGATATCTATCTATTCATTGCATCAAAATAATTTAGTAACGATTAAGCTGATGTTATTTTTAAACAAATATAAATATTTTATTTACCAATATACAGCTATACACAAATCGTGGTTTCTCAGGTTATGTAAACAAAGAATGTTTGTACAGATGAACCACTACCTGCATAGAAGGATAGGATGGAAAATTCCCGGGGTTTACAGGGGAATGAGTGTTCTGTATGTTCTATATATAAGTTTGATTGTAAGTTGTGTACTGATATAGTCAGTTGGTGCATTAAGTGCAAGTTAAATACCTCAAATAAATTTAAACGGAAAAAATATACTTCTAAATAATATTCATTTGTGACTATATATTATAAAAAGCAAAGCGCATCCAAAATAAATGGGTATCGTGTTATTGCTTTGGATGTAGATAAGTTAATGCATTACTAAAAACTCGCTTCAGAGGTCGAATAGTATAAGGCGTCACCATCAGGTTAGACTGGTATGTTCATGATGGGGGAGATAGAGGTTCGAATACCACTTGGGTTTTGAAGGGTTTTTCAACGAATGGTTTCTTACTGTCCTTCCAAGCAAGTACTGTTAAATTACCTCTAAAATGCATCCTTTCTCATCCCTACTCCATTTAAGTAGCCTAATTATCACATTTATACGTACAAGCCTCAAGGGTTAGTAAGACGCGGCGATAAAAAAAACATGATTTCCTGCCACAAAGTGTACTTACGGTTTTTGTCTTTTTTACACGTCTGAAACACTCACATGCTTACACTAGATGAGTGGTAGGAGGAGGAGTGAAACAAGAAAACAATAGAGTAATCATTTGTAGAGTGGGATAGGGGGAGAAATGTACCCGCATCAGTATGATGGTATAAAAACTAAATGTGTCTTCTTACTACCCATCTGGGGCACAAGCCGTGCATTTTCGCAACAGCTGCGTTATTATTCTTTTAAATAAAGATAATTAGGTTGGATCACCTCCAAGTATTCCTTAATTTATTAGTTCCTGCTGCGTAATTTCATCAAACATTTAAAAATAAATTTATTTTCTGAGATAAGGGAGTTTTAACTGGCACCATGCAGGAATATAGTGACTATGCAACTGCGTCAGACGTGATGTCATACGTCTGGATTATTGCCCCCGAATGTTTAAAATTAAATAATACAGTAGTGATGTAATGTAGTAATTTCGTAATATAGTAAAATTTAAAATAATGCATTATACGATTTAGCTATATTTTTTTAATAATAAGCTATGTTTTAGTACTAGTTTAACATAATTGTAATTTTCTTTTTTTCAATATTCAAATATGTATTTAATAATATTGCTTCAGTAATAATAATATTATGTATTAAAGTATGTGTTTTTGATTATCTATATTTATAAAAAGAAAAGTCCTGACTCATCAACGCCCAGCCCAAGCCCTTGGACCTAGAAAGCTGAAATTTTGCAAAGAGGTTCCCTTTATGATGAAAACAAGGAATAAGGCCGGATTTTTCGAAATTCCCACGGGATCGGGAATAAAGAGTATTTATAATTAATGTTTAGTTTCAAAGATATGAGTGAAGCCGTGGGCAAATCTATTTATTTATAACATTATAAAATGTTACAAAAATGCAACGGCGCCAGTCTTCAAGGTATTTTTAACGCAAGTCCCCGAAGGTTAATTAGGATATGATAATTCTTACTGGTGATACAGCACGTTCTAGTTGAACACAGACTTGTGTTGAGAAGTAAATGTTATTTACTAACCAAGAGATTTTCCTGGACCCTGTAAAAGCCAATCAGCGGACGAACAGAGCAAGCCGTGCTCCAGTAAAAATACTGACTTGCCCTGCGCTGGGGGATTTCTTGGACTTCCCGGAATTCTGTGTAGCTCAAGAATAAAGCCGTCCTCTGTGACCACATGATGAATCTCCACATAGTACCCATACTTGACAATAAGCTGTGGCTGAAAAATCACAATCACAACCATCTTGTGGCTTTAATACGACCTTAAAATATAAGAGAACAATAATTTGCAATACTTTTAATATTTTCTCACTTTTAATCACAAGTAATTTCTCAAGTACAAGTGAGATTTTTTTAGATATAATTAATAATAATTATTAAAAATTAATACATCCTTATACATGACATATGTAAATTATAGTATTATTATTGAAAATCAATGTAACAGTAAGTGTATTGTGTATTTAAACCAAAACCAGCACTTTTCTTTATTCCAAACCTCTTCATTAACTGGTGGACTCCAAACTAATGATGAAAACATATCTTGTTGACATAGTTTAATGGTGGTATCTAGTTTTTTAAATGTATTTAATCAGATGGTTTATTAAAATTTAGTTTAATCAAAGTTATAAGATAAAAATAACAGTAAATTAATCAATTTTATACAATACAGTGAGGTGACCTGGTGGTCTAGGGGTAAGGTGTCAGACTTCTGTGCTGGCGGCCGGGGTTCAATCCTCGGTCCCGGCACAGATTTATCTGATTTCCAAACCCTTCCTTCACCTCTGATAAGACATCTTGTGAATGTGAGGAATGCCAGGCCTCCACCGTGGTTCGGATCCCACGTTAAAACTGTAAGTCCTCCATTTCATCTCACAATCACCCTACACACATTAGCGTAAATGCGTATAGCCCGAACGGGTAGTAAGACGCGGTGCTAATATAATACAATACTGTGTAAGAAAAACTACGCAAAGAAGGTTAGTTTTAAAATAATTTCTGCTAAATATTTAAAATAATTCAAATGAAAAATGACAATCTGAACACTAGGATTGAACCCAGGATCTTTCACGTGTTCAGGTTGTCATTTTTCACATAATCTTCGGGGGTTGGCACTAAAACAAA
Source organism: Timema douglasi (assembly GCA_901482245.1). Lineage (NCBI taxonomy): Eukaryota > Metazoa > Arthropoda > Insecta > Phasmatodea > Timematidae > Timema > Timema douglasi. The sequence continues at coordinate 10,449 of CABEEJ010006342.1, forward strand.
ATAGCACCAGAACTGGTGCCGTTGCATTTTTGCGATATCCTAGAATGTTCTAAATAATAATAATAATAATAAACAAATAGTTTAATCCATACTATTATAATTGAAGAAATATTATTAAATAAATATCTAAATGATATTATAGTTTTGTAAATTTTATTTAAAAAAAGAATATCCCAATAACGTTAAACTGTTACAAAAATATAGCATTAAAATCATTTTCTTACTCATGTTCCTTCCTTAGATCTGTATTTTTATGTATAATAGCAACTGCGCGTGAATAACAACTACAGCAAACTAAAGCCACGTGATATAACTTTCAGACAAGATAGATAGAACTTTCACAAACTATGCAATGTAAACAAACGGCAGCAATGAGTCAGACATATGACATCGCGACTGGCACCAATGCGTATTCACAACATTTCTGAATAGCGTTAGTTAAAACTCCCGTTTCTCAGAAAATAAACTTTTTTTTTAACGTTTGAGAACATAACACTACGCAGCAGGAACTAATGAAGGAATACTTGGAGGGTATTCGACCTAATTACCATTAATTTTCAAAAGTATTTTTGAAAAAATTACAACTGTTGTGAAAATGCAACGTCACCAGTCCCCAAAGCTTAATTGACTTTATTTCAACTATCAAAACTGATACCATTACGTATAAGTTTGTGAGACACATGAATTAATTATCTAACATTATTTTTACTAATACTGGAATTAGTATTACTTGTTCTTCTTTGATAGTAATCTACATTTAAGTACGGCTTAATAAAAACACAAATAAATAGGAATTACTAATTACTTTCGTATCTATAACTAACAGAATCAAATATGTATTAACAAAATCTGTAACCAACTTCGGTGAGCGTGGTCTAACGCGCCACTATCTTGTTAGACTAGACTGTCGAAAATGGGGAGATCGGGTGCACTGAGAGTGGTTCTTCCTAAAAGATTTTCCACTCTCCATCCAAGCAAATGTGAGTGCTCTTCCTATCAATTAAAACCTTATTCATATCTAAGCCATTAGTGTAATTAGTACATAGGCGTATAGCCCAAACGGGTAGTAAGACGTGGTAAAAAAAAAAAGAGCCCGTAACAGTAGTGCATAGCCATATGGAAAAACGCCAGATCAGGTCAATTATGAGATTTTCAGATCTGGAATATTCTTTGAGTGAATTTAATGCGACTTAATCTAATTGTGTGTATAAATTACTCATTCAATACATTTCGTATATCGTTGTTACAACCAGCAAGAAAATAGTATAATATTATACTCTATATACATATAAAAAAAACTCCATGGCGGGAGCCCGCCAGCGAGATATAGCCGACAGAATTTAATATTGTTGTTATAGGTTTAATACAAAACACGTTTTATACCTTCCAATCAGTGGTAGTTTTGGATCAAAAACTTTTTTTAGGGGGTGGGGGGTACAAATCCCTGCATGTACCGTTACAAAATACTAGCCCAAATCTAAAATATGTAAACTTGAATATACACCTTGGTTTGAATATTGATAACAATCTGTCGATATCGTTAACTCTTATAGATCCTTCATGCATGATAGGATTGTATATGGCCCCAGCAATGTGTGAAATTCAGGCGTTCTCTATAATGCCGGAATGGTTTTGGCTAGGTATGAAATAAACGAGTTTTTCTGTTATATTTCATACTTATTTTCAAGCTCTTTGTCTTTTTGAAGTCCCTGAATATGTTAGCAATTATTTTATCCAGTTCTATGTAAGTCTTGCACCTCTTTCTTGCAGGTTCACCTAATTCCTAGGATTTAAGTTGGTCAGGTTAGGTTATTTTAGAATAGATTAGTTAGGTAAGGTTAGGTTAGCTATTTTTCTCGGTGATATATGATGAATGGCTATTTTATAAATTTCCTACGAAAAGTATAAAATACAACAGCAAAACTAATTTATTTCATATTTTGATAAAACCACTTAGGGATAATATAGAAAGCCTAGGCAGTTTATAGAATGCCTGGCTTACACACATTGCCGTTAACATATTCAGTTAAAACGGTTGACTTGTGTTCTTGTTACCTGTGGCACTAATGGAGGCAAATCGAAATGACAGAAGGTCAGTATTAGGAAATTCTTTTAAAAAAACCGACTTAATGAAAAGACTACTTGATAATTATTTTACGTTTAAATAAAGGCAAAATATAGCATTATGAATATCAGTTGGAAGCTGATATTTTTTTTAAATTCTATAATTTCTAATATCTGAAAGTTTTCGTACAACTTCCGTTGGATCATCAACTAGTCGTTCACTTAACTCCCTTTCTATTGAGAATATGGTAAACAAAGTATGTTAGAGATAATTGCCAATATGGTTGGTGAATGCGAACGTTGATTCACTAAAAATGACTTTGTAAGTAATGCCATAAGTGCTTGTTACCCTGATAGAGAAATGATTCTAAATGACAAGTCATTAAAAAAAATGTGCTTATATAAGAATACCTTTGTAAATTAAAAACAATCAGTTAGAACATATTTTAACAACCTAAAAAAGTAGAAGAAGTTTTTCCTAAGCTCTGCAGACTTCTAATACTCTTGTTAATGCTACCTATTTATTCAGCAGCTTGTGAAAGAAGTTTTTCAGGTTGTTAAAATATGTTCTAAGTGATTGTTATTAATTTACAAAGGTGTTCTTATCTAAGCACATTTTTTTAATGACTTGTCATTTAGAATCATTTCTCTATCAGGGTAACAAGCACTTATGGCATTACTTACAAAGTCATTTTTAGTGAATCAACGTTCGCATTCACCAACCATATTGGCAATTATCTCTAATATACTTTGTTTACATTTTTCTACAGCGAGTGTATTGTGCCCCCTTAATTTTCCTGATAATATTGATGTTATAATATAATCATTCATAATTTTAAGAGGCGGTGGTGTTTTCCTGGATTTTTATTGATCTAGTATATCATAGTATTTTGGTTTTTCATAAGTTACCATCCGTATGAAATGAATTAATTCGTCAAATCATTTTTCTTTCAGTGTAGTTATTACTGAGTTTAAAATATCTTCAAAATAAACATAATATAAGATTTACAAAACTGGTTTAGTAATCCCCTGCACTCTGTTGTTTCTTTATTGCTAGATGATTTGGAAAAGCACTCTAGTACTGCTTTATTTGAAGCAAAATGTTTAAAAAAGTAAATAACGCCCTTTTATTTGTATTCTGTACGTGTAAATTTGAAGAGGTCTTTCCAATGCTCGCTTCCAATGAAAAGGATCCTTTTGGGTGTCAATAAACTTTTGATGATGCAAAACAAACATAGATTTAAAGGCTTAAATTGCCTCCTGTAAACCAAATGTGTAACTTACAATGCCCACTATAGACGATACATCTACCAAAATTAAATTTAAAAGACGTACATAGCAATGCAAACGCAAAAATTATAAACCGTGTGTTTAAATAAGTTTTGGAGTCCATTAATTCAGCCTGACATCACTGATACACCATTATACGACTCTGCGACACATTTTTTAGGATTCAATCATAAAGTAATACAGTGATCGTAAGCTCTATTTGACAACTACTTCACATTTAGTTTTGATAAATAGACAAAACCAATAAAGGTTTGTAGTGATTCTTATTTGCTTGGCTTTATTTGTTCTAATTTTAAATATATTTTATTCTTTGAGTATATAATTCTATCAATCTATTAAAACTTTTTATTTTATTCTGATTTAAAAAACATTCTACGCATCTCTATATCCCTTGTGCAATGCTAGAAGTCTTTGTTTAACTTTTCCAAGATGCGTAGAGTAATCTATAATGTTGTTTGTAAATGAAGCTTCTTTGAATCGAATCTGCGAGAAGGCTTATGAATCCCACCCTGTCCTTGTGCATGGCTGTTGAACAAAGCATGAAGAGAGGCATCTTCTCTTCCTTGGGCGTAAGGATGGTCTGGAGTGGTCACTCTGAGAGATGTTCGCACGTAGCACGCAATTAAATGGTGCCATTAATTGGTGACTATCAATTCAAAATAAAGAAAGATTAGTAAATGAAATATTTTATTGATAATTTAAGATAATATCCACAAGTTCAAAATCAGTTATTTAATATCTCGCTTCCACGAGGATAGATTAGGACGCAATTATGTGACATCACAAGTTGCTACTCACCGCGGGGCGTAGGTCCACGTAATGCCACAATTAATGCCTTTGTGACCTGGGGCTGTTTTATGTGTATCCTATCAAATCATCATAGCGAGCATTAGCTAACGCTCTAACATGTATCCATCCGCGTGGCGTCTTTAGGGAACGTCACAATTGGTTCCCTTTCGTGGAGCCAGACTAGAGCTTTAATTTGAATACTATAAGTTTTGCCACCATTACGTGGGGAATCCTTTGTTTTTCGTTTGTAACGTCAAGCGTTATTCTATATAATTTGTGTTACATACCTAATGCAAACGGTCATCTGTGCTTCATTTAAAACTGTTGAATTCCTAACATACTCTACCACATGAGTCGCTACATATTGGTCCCTACATCAAGAAGCTCATTATGCGACAGCTTCGATGAATAAGTCACACGCATAGGCCAACTATTTAAACACTCTCTATATGATTCACTTTCTATATTTACGATATTTAAAATCTTAAAAATGTTGGCCTTGTTTTTTACTGAATCATTTTCATAGATATTTTCACTAAGAACAATATCTTGTCTTGGCCATACCAGGGCAACCCTTGGCAACATAGCTACAGCTGATCAATTGCGTTACTGTATCTGTTTTATGCTTATCACATAGCATGGAAGCAACAGTGCCGCTCTGTTTGGTTGATAAAAAGTTTTTTTTCATTTTGTAATGAATAATAAATGGCATTCACTTCCAATTTTGAAACAACTAAAAATCCCCTGTTGCTATAACCATTCTTTACAAGAGTAGGATCAGCATTGCCAGAGCTAGGTTCAAAATGGCAACAGGAAAAACAAAACATTACATTAATTTCCTTTAAATATCCTCTGAATTTACATTTTTCATACTAGCCACTGCTAAAACTTCTTTTTTTGCTATTTATCATACTTGGTTTATAAGATTTTTTGTTGTTGTATAGGGCCATCATTAATACAAACACTTATATCACTAGATCACAAACAAGTAATAAACAGACTCTCAACCTTACAGGGGTTTCACTGCACTCCATTTGCCAACTTGAGTTCTTTAACACTGGGCTTCGCTAGTGTCATTGCTGGGCGATGATAGGACTAACCAGAGCAATCCTAGTGGTGAAGGACTCAAGCTGCCAAAAGGAGAGCAACTATTTTAGCCTGGAGGTTCAGAGTCTGGGTATACAATTTGTCTGTGCACCAGGTGAAATGTCCCCACTCGAAGTAGCCTTCACGTTCACAACACATTCACCGACTCCATCGTATGTTAATTCTGGAATGATTTTAGCCCATTTAGGGGCATTTTCAAGCACATTAGGTTGATGACTACGTTTTGAAGTATTCTTAGGTGAAAAAACCCATCAAACTACTTTGTTTACCTTTGAATATAATTTCTACTTCGAACACGGTCAAGACCGCGAACGAATCGAGCGAACGTGAAAGGAAACCAGAATATGGCCGTAAGCTGAAATTTACTACAATCACATAGCATACCTATTAACCAATAATTACCTCGTACTTTCAGTAGCATAATGCTATCATATAAATCAGCCGAATAAATAATGCATTGATTTTAATTACATGTTAAAAAAAAGTCCCATTTTACTTGAGGGGAGAAGAGTGGGGGAAGGCTGATTCATTTTTAAGTATTTAACACACTTCTAATATAATTTATTAATGATTTAACACCAATATTTACTTTAACATGGCAACCATTGTAGCTTTCAAAAATTGTATACAGTTTCTGACCTTAGCTGGTCAAGATTCTAATTCACAATAACAAACGCTCCATGTTGGCTGTTTATTTATATCTTTATTTCGGCTGCACAGTGTATCGTTGACACAAATAAAAATATAATATTTCAATAAATAAATATATATATATGTGTGTATTTAATAGTTAATAAAATATCACAATAATCTCTTTTTTTATCTTACAATGTGCTGCCCGCCATATTACTGCTTAAACCGGCCATCTTATGCGTGTTGACATTGTCATGGCCGGTGAGATAGTTGAAAATGGTATCTCGTCCGAGTTGGTTGTGTGTTGGCCTCGATCGTGTTCGGTGAAGGATGAGTCGGGTAGAAAGGTGTAGACTGGGTAAGTTAATATTTCAATATTAACAATTAACAATATTTAAGAATTTTGATATAATAGAAAGTTCTTAATGTAGTGAATAATATTAGGTTAGATTTAACAATAGAACAGTGTAACAATTAAATATGTTACAAAACAGTGTGTTATCTGAGTCATAGAGTAGTTTGAGGCATTGTGTTGTTATAATATCTATAGTGTTTAATATATATTCAGGGAGCTGGAGGAGGAGAAATAGGACAGGGCGCATTGTCTGTATAAGTTCACTGACAACATGAATGGACCTGTCATAAGACAGAACAAATAATAATATATTTTTGTACCAAGCTGAACATTATTATTTCTACCTCACAAAAATATATTCATTTTGTTATTTGTAAAAAGGTAACAGCAGATTTATATATGTTTGAATCAACATTTTAAGATTTTTAAAATTTTTTAACCTGTTGAAAAATTTAAAAACCTCTTATTATTTATCTAAATACATAGGTAGTTATTTTCTGAATCACAATTTAAGTGATAGTTTATTCTTTTCAAGTGTTGCTTGGGAATACTTTTATTAATTTTATAATTTACCAGGCATGCCTTAACGTAGGGTGTATTCGAGTGTGTTGAAGCGCCACCTTTACAAAAACCGTAAAAGGAAAGGCAACATCCAACAACTAAAAACATCGGAAACGGTGCAAGGGCATGTTTGAAAAACAAACAGGAGGAACCCTGCTAAGAAAAAACTACAAGTTTTACAACTGTTAAATAAATATAGTTTAATGATAAATAAAAATAAAAATCAATAAATATACTGTAGTTTGAAACCAAGAGTGGTAGCAACAAGAATAACAAAAAAAATAATCTATAAGCGAGTATGAAACACAAGGGAAAGAACTGCTTCCTTATTTAAATAAGATGTACTTGACTTAAATTTGTATTATTTATAATAAAGTCATTGCCCTATCTGAAATATAAGGTAGCAGCAAAACAAGGAAGCTACATCTTTCCAATTTATAATTTCTCGTGAAGCAAATTACAAAATTTGCACTATACATAAAAACTTATATTTTTGGAAAAGATGGTCATAGTAATGTATAACATTTTCGACTATTTTAACATGCCAATATTTAACTAATATGTTCCGTCTCGAAACAAGGAAATTACAAAATGTTCCAAAGAATATAAATCTACAAACAACTATCTGAATATATTACTGATGGGACATATTCAAAGCATGATGACTTTACTAACATCAATTAAAGTGTATTCCCGATATGAAATAACCTACATTGCAAATATTATGACTAGATTTTCCTGGTAGGAAATAACCCAATGTTCTAAATATAATGAATTTACTAACATTAATCAAAGTATATTCCCGATAGGAAATGACAAAACATTATTTATATATTCATGATGGGAAATAATCTATTGTTACAAAAATTATGAAGTTACTAACATTATTAAAAATAATTTATATTCGAGGGGTTTGGGGCAATAATGTGCTATGTCACAAATTTAACTTGTTCCATATGCCTACTAGGTTGCTCCAAGCATTCGACTATTTAATTACATGAATTACTCACAGATAGCAGGTCTATGTTCAAAATATGTTTTTTATTTTTTCTGTATTAATACAAGTATTTCAGGTAAAGCATGCTATGTAACAGTTTTGGCAATATGGCGGAAAAGGTTGATGAGCCATTTACAATGCGCGTTAAAAGGAAATTGAGTTTTGAATATATTAATGAATCTGAAAATGAATTGTTTGAAGACCGTGGGGAGAAATGTATCCCATTTGCAGATAAAGAGTCATCAGATAGTGAGACAAACCCTAATGTAAGTGTTAGCACATTCTAATTATTTAATGGCATAGCATGATTTCAATTAAATATTATATAAGTACGGTTTCATCGTGTGTTATTGTAGTAATTCAAAGAATAATTATATCGTAAGAGCTAATTTATTAGTTTGTTGATACATATTATTTAAGCATAGCAAAGGTAGCAAGAAGGGTAAACAACATCATATAGGAATAAAAAACAATCATGACAGTATCTAGGATTAACATATTACAATAAAGTGCACACAAGTCTTTGGCGAGTGATTAATTGTTCATTGTTTTGTCTTATTTCAACAGCTATCCTTACTAATATTATAAATGCGAATGTGAGTTTGATTGTTTGTTTGTTTGTTTGTTAGGCTTTCACGCCTAAACTACTCGACCGATCATCATGAAATTTTGCATACACGTTGTCATGGGTACAGAAAAGGACATAGGGTACTTTTCATCCAGAAAAAGTACTGTTCCTGAGGGATAGAAAAAAGGACATAGGGTACTTTTCATCCAGAAAAAAAGTACTGTTCCCGAGGGATAGAAAAAAAAAATTTAGACGGTTGTCCGGCATAACAACTTGGCCTACTGATATTAATATGGATTGCAGCATGATGCCTGGAGTACAGAAAAAGGGACCTGCGGTATCCCAGAAGAAAATCTGATATCCCGAATTAAAAGCTGTTCTCGAGTTATTTTAGACACATCTATCTTAAAATGATTAGTAAAAATCGGTTCCCAAGTTATTTTAGGTACATCTATCTTAAAATGATTAGTAAAAATCGGGTCCCAAGTTATTTTAGGCACATCTATCTTAAAATGATTAAAAATAATTACATTCGACTAATTAAGCTCTGTCTGCTCACCCCGTTATGGTAAATGACAAAATTGTCGTAAGAAGTTTGGTATTATACTGTGATGAACTCAAATAAAAACATTATTTTTAATTAAGTGTCTTTAACGTTTAGTACTATAACAACTCGATAGATGGCACGGTATCGATTTGTACTATTTAATGTACTATGATTTCATTACTCCCAAAATCCGATAGATGGAGCTGAGCACATTTTAAAACGTGGTATTGTTTTGTATTATCTATGGCTATTTAAAACTCATAATTGTGAAGTTTGGAGAAAGGGAGTTGGGGGACCGTATCGATGGGAAATAACAATACATGTTTGCGAATCATTTGTTTACAAACATTGATTAGTTACCTTTTATTCATCTGTGTTTAGTTCTATTTTAATAATATTGTAATTGTTTTACGTTTTCAGTTTATTTTG
>CABEEJ010006342.1:21820-40591 GCA_901482245.1 Timema douglasi
CTAAAACATTATTGTATTCCCAAGTCCCCCATTATTATACATGGAACACCTCAAAAAAGGAGTGGAAACGCCGCGTTCAAGGTACGCCTGTTGAAGATTTGCCAGGGGTTAAATCATCAGACTCTCTTGGTCGTGTCTACACCGTCCATGTAACGAACTTTGAATGCTTTTGTCTGCGCATGTTATTGCATCATGTTAGAGGTCCAACTAGCTATAGAGAACTTAAAATTGTCAACGATCAGGAATGCAGAACATATAGAGAAGCATGTGAAGCTCTACGTTTGTTAGAGAATGATAACCACTGGGACGAAACTATGGAGGAAGCCGTGCAGTGCCGATCACCAGACAAAATCAGGGAGCTTTACGCAACCCTCATATCATCTTGCGGTCTTTACAATCCTCAAACGCTGTGGAATAAGTACAAAGAGTACATGATGGAAGATATTTTGCGTCGGCTACAGCAAGTACATGCAGATATGACTTTTAATAAGCACATCTACTACAAATCGCTGACGAAAATTGAAAACGAGGTTATAACAATGACTGGGAAGAAGCTTCAAGATTTTGGAATGATAAGCCCTCGACGATCAGATGAAAATGACTTGAACGATGAAATTACTCTGGAATTAAACAATGATCTCACAGCACTGCAACAGAAAGTAATTGAATTAATTCCTTGGTTGCTTCCAGAACAAAGTCACGTATTTCAACAGGTGTTACGTCAAGTAGAGTCAGGGAATGGTGCACTCCTCTTTCTCGACACCCCTGGAGGAACCAGGAAAACGTTTTTGCTGAACTTATTATTGGCGTTCATAAGAAAATACCAGAAAATTTATGTTGCCGTGGCTTCCTCCGGTATATCAGCTACACTACTGAACGGCGGCCGTACTGCACATTCCGTTTTAAAATTGCCATTAAATCTTGCACATGCACAGGAAGAGTCACCCATCTGCAATTTCAGCAAAAATATCTCTCGAGGTATGATGCTACGACAATGTAAACTTTTAGTGTGTGACGAAAGTACGATGTCCCACAAAAAAAGCTATAGAGGCGTTAAACCGAACTCTTCAGGACTTGTGAGACAGTACAGATATTATGGGAGGAATGGTAGTTTTACTGGCTGGTGACTTCCGACAAACTCTACCAGTGATCCAGAGGGCACACATGCAGATGAAATCAAAGCTTGTCTCAAGTCATCCAGAATGTGGGCAAAAATTAAAAAATTCAGCCTAACAACTAATATGAAAGTCCACCTTTATAATGACGTAGATTCAGGACATTACGCAGAAACACTATTGAAAATTGGCGATGGACGTTTGGACACAAATGCTGAAGGTTGTATTTTATTAACAGGGGAATTCTGTAATTTGGTGGAAAATGATGTGGAGTTCATTGCTAAAGTTTAACCAGACTTACAACTAAATTTTAATTGTGGTCACTGGTTGTGTGCAAGAGCAATTCTTGCACCAAAAAATGGAATCGTTAACAAAATCAACACTGACATTTTGAAAGAGGTGCAGGGAGAAATAAAGGAGTATTTGACAATAGATACAATCATGGACACAGAACAGAGTACTTCATATCCCGCTGAGTTTTTAAATTCTCTGGAGCTATCGAGTGTACCCTCGCATAAACTATAATTGAAATTAGGTGTACCAGTTATGCTTATGCGAAATTTAGATGCACCCCGATTATGTAATGGGACGAGATTTCGGATTACACAATTAGGAAAAAATATAATCTGGGCCACCATTTTAACAGGTGTGGGAAAAGAGGAAAGTGTAATCATACCGCGAATCCCAATAATCCCCACTGACCTACCATTTTAATTCAAAAGACTCCAGTTTCCAATCAAACTTAGTTTTGCTATTACTATTAACAAATCGCAAGGAAAAACATTGCAGGTAGCAGGGGTGCATTTGGAAAAGCCATGTTTTTCCCATGGCCAGCTATATGTAGCATGTTCGCGTGTCCAATGCCCAGGATGTGTATGTATTTGCGCCAACAACATCGTATATAAGAGCGTCCTAAAATAAATATCTATTCTGTTCCCATGATTGCAACGGCCAAGAACAAGCGGAATAAATAAGGGATGTTAATTAACTGTAGGTAAAATTTAAGATGGAGTGGGATTTTAAGTTCGCGGCAAGGCATAACCTATGACTCTACTGACACACACTCCACTACTTCTTTTCTACTCCTACACTTAATCCTTATTTATATTGTGTAGTTAGTATGTTTCTTTATCTTTACCTGTATTGACCAACAACCTGAATAAGTTCATCGTTTTTATTTTCATACTTCTTGTGTCGACCGACAACCTGAATTTATTGACAAAATAAACATTAACGCGAGCAAAGCCGCGGGCAAAAGATAGTGGTATATAAAATCCAAATATCAAGAAATTAATGCTTGTTGAACTCTTTAGCAGTTCATAAAGGTCATCGATGTTGTTGTGTGTATGTGTGTGTGCATGTGTGTGTATGTGTGTGTGTGCATGTGTGTGTGTATGTATGTGTATCTGGGTAGTGTGATTGAGGAATATCTCCAGTAAGTTCTGATATATTCAGAAGAATTTTATTTTCTGACTTCATAATTGGGTTCAAGTTTCCCAAGTCAGACACATGTAGAGTATGCGATATAATTGAAATAAAATGTGGAACTTTACGCAGTACAGGAAATGAACAAGAGACTAAAAATTGGAGAATGAACACCAAGCACACTGATTAAAAGCAGATGAAAAAAATACAGCTGCAGTTCAGAAAGTACATAAAAGTGAATCACATGTCATGGCAATGGATTTACCACATGCATTTCCGACTCCTATGCTGTCTTCTGTTTATGCTTTTTACAAATGTAAAATATGGACTTTTAAAATGTTGTATTATGACTGTATAATTGACAGAGGATCTATGTTTGTTTGGAATGAAACGATTGCCAATGGAGGTAGTGAATAAGTTGGGAGTTGTGTTCTAAAGTACTTTTCATTCTGAAACATTGCCTCAAAAAATTCGATTGTGTTTTCGGATAACTGTTCAGGGCAGCGTAAAAACTTGCATCATATGGTCTTGACAAAACAGTTTGAATCAATTGAACATATTTTTATGATACCTGGTCATACCCATTTCCCTTGTGACAGGGATTTTGCTCACACCGAAGAGTATAAGAGTATACTCTACTATAACATTTACAGCATGGGAGAATGGTGTGATGGGATTGCAAAAAGTAATAAGAAAAAGCTATTTATGGTGACACAACTTACACAATAAAACATACTTTCAATCAAAGATTGTTTTTCAGAGGTAACCTCGTTTAGGTTTACATCTGAAACACCCTTTTAAAAAAATTTGAAGCACTCGGTACATGGCAAATTTATTTCTGTTACTTTGAAAAAACGAGGAAGCCTAGTAAACGTTTACAATTTGGAGAAGAAATATTCTGGAATTTTTTTAATTAATCTAAAGAAAAGTAAAGATTTCCATGAAATTTTGTGTTTTGTGCCTCCAATTTATCATAATTTTTATTTAAACTTGAAATCCAATGGGTCAACTGTTAATAATATTCTATATGAAAGCCGTGATTGAACTAAAGATGAAATCCTTCATGACAATGATGGTTGAACTAAAGATTTAAACCTTGATGACATTGATTATTGAACTACTGTATAGTCTACTAAAGACATTTATTTTGTTATAGACATCCGAATTTATATTCACTAATTACTTTTATTGATGGTTTAAATATTATAAAAATTATTATTTCTATGAGTTTTGTCATAATAAGACCCATTAATGTGATTTTAATGTTGGCACAGCATATGTTTTCATTAACATGCTAAGCCACAAACCAAATTTAACAGTAATTATTAATAACAACGTGTGTTCCCATAATTCCTTACACAAGGCAATACAATTTATTTGTATTGGTGTCTTAAATTTCAATTACTCGTATATAACGTCCAATATCCGTGGATAGGTGGAACGTAAGGAGGAGGGGCGACGAGGGGAAACAACTGAATCTTCGTCTCACGCTTGCAACTCTGAAGCGCACCCCGTCTGGAGAATGCCGGAGCATGTTCCAGTATATTCCTACTTCTTTCAAACGGTACTATTTGGATTTCTGAATTTAGCCTCTCAGGAGTGTTGACGTCACTCCGGATTGCCTGTCAGTTGGACAGCGACGTTCATGGGATGGGCACTCTTATAGGACTTGTTGATTCCCTAAACTAGTTTGGGGCACTCTCGCTAGGAGCATCTTTCCATTACGTTGCAGAGGAATGCGCATGCGTGGACATGAACTCTATAGAAAAGGAAGTGTGAAGTCAATGTAAAATTCACCATTAAGTTACTGTTTTGTTAGCCATTTTTCCTTTATTTTAAAGAAGGAGTTTAGCTAGATTTTCTATATTTTACATTTTTATAGTGGTTTATTTATAAAATGATCAACGAAGAACTTTTAAAAGTATTCTTTATACAAAATCTACTAGATTTATAAGAAAGTAACATAAATAACAACTAGCTAGTCACTTTAATTAAAATAATTCTAAAGCTAAAAGTTTTAATATAAGTATTTTATTTATCTTTCCTATACACTTCTAATGGATACGTAAATCGCAGTTCTAGGAGCCATCGCATTATAATAATTGTTCAAAGTGCTGACCTATATAATGGAGGCCAACCTTTAAGAAGGGTAACCTAGTTTAGAACAATGTCAAATGTATTTAATATTAGTATCTAAAATAAACTTATCAACTTGGGAATGTTTCATTTCATATTAAACTTTATGATTTCAGCTATATTTTGAAGTGTGTTTCTAAGTCACGTGGCAAGGTAGTCTTGTGCCTATAAGCATATGTTAAATTGGCTTAACTACAAAAAATAGTATTTACTGCGGTAAGTTTAGCGTCTTCCATTGGTGCCAATGTGTTGTTGGTGTCATCAGTCGCACCACGGCCAAGCAGAGCCTCAACGCCTTGCTGCACTCTAAATTGCAAGCGTCCCATATCGCCGAACACAAACCCATTCCCAGTGACGCACCAATCAGCAAATAGAAGAACTAATTGCAGCATACACAGCATATTCTCTAACCTTCAGTGTGCACAAAACAAACATATTATTAGAACAAAAATAGAAGAGAATTTTAGAGCTAGATTTAGAAGTTAAAAACGAGTGTTCCACCATGTCTCCATTGTCAACTAAACAGGAACAATGATAGTCTTGGACTAGGAGAACACCAAAAGATCAGTGTATTCTCTTGGGGAAATACAGACAAAATAAAGTTAAAAGAGATTATCTAAGAGGAGCTCACAAACTCATACTCGATCTTGTTCCACTGCAGACAAAGCAGGGTTATTAGAGTGGAGGTACCTAAAAATTATTAAACGCTCTTATCACATTGCTGATGAAACTGAATCATTAGAGACGATTTAAGAGACTGTAGTGTAGGCTAGTGCCTGGTGACATTCTGATTATAATCAATAATGGTAATAGGCATGCTCGTAACCAAAAAAACATTTTGGCGGAGGGGTACAATGATAATTTGCTTTAAAAATATTTATAATTAATCAATAACTGTATATTAATATGCATGCATCATAATACATTAAAAATATAATGAAATGTAAAAGAATATTTTTTGTCCACGGTAAGAGAAATAATATACAGTTTTATTATTCTGTGTATGATATTTCTCCATGCGTTTCAGTGTAGAAAAGGAGCACTTTGCAGAAGCTGTTGTCACAGGAAGAGTTGTTAAAGTAGTCAATAACATATAAATATTAGCGAAGATGTCTTTGTTACATTCAGTAATTGCATATTATATATTTTTCTGTTGCCTTCTGTCCTGATAAGTATATTGCCTTTTAAGTGACCATAGCCCAAATACTGCTGTTAACATATTATTTAAATTTGTTTTATTCACATCATCACTGTAAAAGATGGATAAATCCTCTAATTCTTCAGCGTTTTTTTATCCAGATGATATTTAGGAATTAGACAGTTCGATAATGACAATTAATTTTTGTGTGTCACAAACCTCCCTCCCAATGAATTCTTGATTTCCTCCAAATATAGAACAAACACTTCTCCTATTGTACTCTTCAGTATTGGGTGTCTCTGAGTTCCAGTTATTCCGGATGTCTACGGTATCACTGCAAAGTCCTTTACTCTAATGACGGCATTGTTGAAAATCATCTTAAACTACGTATCAGCATTATTTCTCGTGCTGCTTTATTTATTTGTACACAATCAAATCAACATGTTCAATGGCCAAGTTCAAGTCCAAATTTACAGTTTGTAAGTACAGGATGCGTAGTTCCCAAACGTTTCTCACAAACTGTTAAATTTATTAAAACTTAAAACCACACAGTCTCTGATATAGTGCAGTGGCAGCCCATTTCTCATAATCTCCACTCGCAATTATGTGTTTCAAAGCTTCAACTATCTATGTAATTGTCTCACAGAAAAGAGCTACATCCTCATGCCTTTCAACCCATTTTGTGTAGCAGTACTTTGACAAGCGAGTGGAAGAATGGGATGACCATTGTAAGGTTTATTTTAAAGTTATTGTTCTCTTAGGTGATTCTATAAAAACACACATGTCACTTAGGATTGCAGAGGTATTTCTTATTACCTGCACTTATGACATAAATTGAAGCAGTGAGAGGAACAATGAGGTTATACGGCAGTGGGATATAATGATTTTATAATAGCTTGCATTCCTCTGAATGACCTACTCATGTTAGCAATACTATCAAATAATTGTATTTTGTAATTGTCATTGGTTCTTTGTGCAAATATCTAATACACAATGAAAACTGTTTTGTATTAACTTTTATTTATTTTAACACCACGTCTTACTACTCGTTCGGGTTATACATCCTGTATTAATAATGTCTAGAGTTTTGTCAGCTAAAATTGAGAAGAATTGAGCTGAATAAATTCTGCTCACCATTTGTCCTTGAATTTTGTTTTCCAATAATTGAAATGATTTAGTTTTGTATGATGGACATGTATATAATTTATTTCCCCCAGTGGTCTTTATGTTATTCAAAGTTAGATTGCTCCTCGAGCACGATATTTCAATAAAGCTTTAAAATTACCTTATTTTTTTTATTGTTTCTGTTGAATACATGACTCGCTTAGACCTTGCTTTGTTCATATTGTGAACTATGGTTTTAGACCTAGATAATAGGGCCTATGTCATTTCCGTCTTCCCAGTCTTCTTTTGTGCATTGTGTCAGCTAAACTTACAATACAGTCTAATTTATTCTAACACATATAAGCTTATTTGGACGGATTATGATTTAAAACCTCATCAGGTTATGGGCTCAGTAGTGCTGTTCAATGTTCTAGTGAATACAGGACAAACCTTAAAAATATTCGCGCTTTGTTAATGGATACTAAAACACTGGCATGCAAAATACGCCATTTTATATGCAATTCTTTTTTTTATCCTTGTGAGTGCTTAGAGAATTTCACAGTAACGGATTTGTTAGTGTGAAAAGAGCATAAAGGTTACTTACAAAGATGGATAAAGTCAAGAATTTCCACATTCAGAAATTTGATGGTAGTAATTTCCAGCTTTAGAAATATCAAATGTAAATAATATCGTGGAAGGAGAGAATTATAGACAACATCAATGCATGGAAGGAAAAACCATCAGCAACTGAATATGAGGAGCTTAAGGCGTGGAAAGAAATAAGGCTAGTCTCAATCAGTAGTTTTTCAGCTATAGGATTAATCCAAACGACAGTATCGCTCAGCATATAAGTATGATCAAATTAATGGTTCTGTCATTAGCGGACGTCGTAAAAGGTGTTTCTAACGTGGAAAAAATTGCCAAAACCAGCGAGAGTTTGCCAAGCAACTTCAGTGCATTTATAAATGCGTGAGATTCATACACTGAAGAAATGCAGACGTTCGAGAACCTAACTCCTCGACTTCTCAGGGAAGAGAAGTGGCTCATGCATAACGATTATGTAGCTACAGTGTTTTTGGCCCTAAACGCTCTGAAAAATTACAAAAATCTGAGAAGTCAAGCGTCCCACAATGACGAGAAGAAGGAGAATCACGGAAAACCGAGTGGTAAGAAGAATATAAAATGTTTTTCTGTGGCCAAACGGGTCATATAAAAAACAGTGTCGTAACTGGCTGGCAAAAAACAGTTATTGAAGCAAGGACGATTCAAGGCATGTTGCTTTGAGTACTGAACACAAAAACGTCTCTGCTTCTGGATGGGAAACTGTGTGGCTGACAGTACTAAAGCAAAACACATGACTTATCATAAGGAGTGGCTTTCTGTCCTAAAACCAATAGACAATTTTAGTGTAGTATAGATGGGAAATAATTAATGCGTTCAAGCTGAAGGTATCGTGTCTGTGGAAGTTTTAACACTCGTGAATGGACAATGGGAGTTTCACACACTTGAAAATATGTTATATGTTCCGAAACTTATGAAAGAGCTATTTTCATTAGGAGCATTGCCTATTAAACAGTTAAGAGTGATTTTTGGTGAAAGCAAAATCGAAGTGCAGATTCCAGGACAGAATATAGCTGTTGTAATGGGAATTAAAATGGCTAATAAATGTTATGAGATGTGTTTAAAGAGTAGTAGAGTAGAGTGAAGCTATGGCATGAACAACTTGAACATACAGGCATCAATGGATTCAAGATCATGGTAAGTCAGGGTCTATAACCAGGGTTAAAAGCGAACAATATTGACAAGCTGTCTTGTGAGTCGTGTAAATTTGGTAAGACACATCGACTGCCTTTTTGTGAAAATCTTAGTCCCCGTGCAAGTAAACCTGCTCAGTTTATACAAACTGGTGTATGTCACTGGGAGGTTCAAATTATGCGATATATATCCGGGCAAAGGAGCTACGGTATTTGCTACCAAGGAAATCAACACAAGTTAACGGTATACTCAGGTTCTGACTATGCTGGGGATGAAACAAGAAAATCTACAACTGGATATATCAGTATTTTAGGAGTAGTGCCAGTCACCTGGTCATCTCATCTACAAGGGTGTTTCAGTAGGTCAACTACAGAAGCTGAATATATAGCAGCATATTCAGCAGGTCGAGAAACCTTGTAGTTAAGAATAATGCTCATGAAACTTGATCGAGTTTCCGGTGAACCTACCACTCTCTTCGTGGACAACCAAAGTGCCATTAGGTGAGCATCACAAAATTTCTAAACGCACTAATGTTAAGTACCATTATGTGCGCGAGTGTGTGTAAAACAAAGTTATAATTGCTCGGTATGTGCACTCTGAGAACCAACTAATCAACTAAGGGTTTTTGCGTATAGCTCGAATGGGTAGTAAGACGTGCTGCTAATAATAATAATAATAATAATAATAATAATAACTAAGGCTTTGGCACAAAATAAATGTTGTATGAATCGTGGATCTGTGTCAATAATTATAGATATCAATGAACACTGAGTGGGAGTGTTAAATAGATGACTCACGTAGTCCTAGCTTTGTTCACATTGTTAACTATGGTACTAGGCCTAGATAAAAGGGCCTACGTCGCTTCCATCTTCCCACTCTTACTTTGTACATGGCGTCAGTTTAACTTACAATATAGTCTACTTTATTTCTAACACATTTGAACGGTTTATGATTCTAAACCTTAACAAGTTCAATAGTAAACCAACCCGCTTTAGTGGTCGTGTGGTCTAACACGCTTCCCTTGCAGTAGATTAGACTGACAATGACGGGGAGATCAAGGTTAGACTCTCGGTCGGGTGTATTGAGAGTATTTTCCATTATCCCTCCCCACAAGTTCAAGTGCACTTCCTCTAAACATAGCCTTCCTAATCCCTTAAACCATTAGCATGATTATTACATAAGGGTATAACTCGTAAGACGTGGTACACACCACTAACATCCCCTCTTGAGGGCCATATATTGCCTTCCGCGTAAGATTATCGTCTTATGATACAAGGTTTCACTCTAATTAGTTCGGCTTCTTCTCTTGATTGTTTATTAATTCTCAGAGTCATGGTTTATTACCTACCTTTAAGAACACTAATGAAGTCTTATGACCTTATTACATCATATTTATGGTATTGTGTAAAACCGTGGTAGTTGAATATCTCTATCGCATCCTTCCACTTTGAGAATGGTGTCAAAACTAAGCTCTGCAGTTTTGCGTGTGATTCCTTGCTTGAACCTGATTTAAGTACAAACAAAACGCAGTTTTTTAAATGCATTTTTACACTATAAAGGACCTACGTGCCTGGTAACAGGTTACATAGCACACCATTTGAAAATATGTTCTATGACATTAACGGTTATATACATGTGGGAATAGCATCTGTGAAAGTATGTTCCAGTACGTAATAAAGTAGTAACCAATAAGGAAGGTTTTTTCTTTCCTTATCACAAAATAGGCTTTGTTCCAAGGTTTACTACTATTACAAGATGAATGTTACCAACCAATATGTTTAGCATTCGCACGGGTAGTGCCATATTCATTCCCGTAGTTTGAAAACCATAATCGCAATGATTAGGAGCAAGTATAATATGTTTGTAATCTAGAAGTCCTATATTATAAGAGGAGAATAAATAAAAATATGCATTATGCTATAAAATATCGCTGAGTAGCAGCCAAATGGGTATTAAATTTAATTATTTGAACGATTATAACTGTATTTGATGATCAGAAATGTTTTAAAGCGCAAGTGCCCCTTATTTAAAATTGTTATTAGGTTTTGACGGGTATAGTTTAGTGTGGAATCTGTGTACGCTGAACTGGCTGTTGGAGTCCCTTGTAAAAATAGTTGAGATAGTGAGTAATCATCTGAAGCCGAAGTTTTTAGAATAACTGTGCCTTTTCTTTTTAAAGAAATAAATAGGTATATATCGAAAGGGTGGAGCAGTATTTGACTTGTTGATCTAAAACTCTATTTTCATGATTAATTAGTATGATACTTGAAGAACGACAGTATCAAGGGATTACTTTCGGGAGAGCCCCATCTCAGTTATAAGTAGAGTAACCTCGATGCGTTTCTGCGTTCCTAGAAGAGTACTCGCTAGCCATATCCAAACCAGCAAGAAAAAAAAAAAAGTTTGACCACCATTTTCAAGGTGTACTGGCTTTTGTTTTGTTTACTTCATAGCTTAACATTATGATAATATTGGTCTGCAACTTAATTTTATTTATTTATTCATGTGTTATTTTATATTTATCTTTTGAATTTTTTATGAGCTATTTTTCTTTGATGCTTCATCAAATTTTAACTGGTTATCAAAATATTTCGCAACAAAATAAATAAACTTGTTCATTTTTAAATTTAGGTGCTATTAATATTATATCGATATGAATTTATATATATATATATATATATATATATATATTTAGCACCACATCTTGCCACCTGTTAGGTTATGCACATATATATTAATTAGGGTAATGAGTTAAGGACGAGGAAAAATGAAATGAGTAAGTTTACCCGCATTTGAGTGGAGAGAAAGTGAAAAACCACCCTCTATACACCCAACTGGGATTCTAACTCAATCCAAATCTTCCTGCCATCGACATTCTAGCTTATAGCGAAAGTGATGCCTGAGACCATGCGGCCACCGAAGCAGTTTTTTTCATAATTTTTCAAGTGTGCTTATTTTTAATAATTTTTGAATAAAAAACAAAAGCTATGAAGGTTATTAAAATTAAATAATAACTATATTATAATATATATAATTTTATCATAAAAATTATATAATATGATTACAATTATATCATAAAAATATTTATTATAAATATATATATTATATATAAAATATAGGTATATATATATTATACATAATTTATATATTAATTAATTCTGTAATAATATATTTAATAATAGCTAATGTTTAGGTAATATAAATTGTCACTTTATATTGCCTAAACGTTAGTTTTTAAGGTCTCTTAAANGTCACTTTATATTGCCTAAACGTTAGTTTTTAAGGTCTCTTAAATTTGAATTCCCGCCAAAGCTTACGATTTTTTTATTAGAAATTACTAAGAGTTGTACAATTTTACAAGACTTTCCTCTTAATTTTTGTGATGTTAAAGCTATTCTGATTTCATAAATGGTTGATTTATAATTTATTTCTTAGTACAAATGGACTTAATTAATTTTTAAAATTCCACTTTCTTCATAAGATTACATTGTAGACTCTGATGTCATACCCCCACAATGGCATACCACGAGTACTCATTATATCTAGGTTATTCTAGTTATAAGCAAGTCGTAGAATTGTCAATTTCATTATAAACCGGAATAAAATATGGGGTGGAGTTTCCTACAAGGTTAAAACTGGATCATCTCTCCTACAGGGGGAGGGGGGGAGTTTCCTACAGGATTAAAACTGGGTCATCATTTTGTAAGGGTTGGAGTTTCCTATAGGATTAAAACTGGGTAGGCCATCTTGCAGGGGGTGGAGTTTCCTACAGGATTAAATCTGGGTCAGCCATCTTGCAGGGGGTGGAGTTTCCTACAGGATTAAACTTGGTCATCATTTTGCAATTGGTGGAGTTTCCTACAGGATTAAATCTGGGTCAGCCATCTTGCAGGGAGTGGAGTTTCCTACAGGATTAAAACTGGGTCAGCCATCTTGAAGGGGGTGAAGTTTCCTAAAGGATTAAATCTGGGTCATCATTTTGCAAGGGGTGGAGTTTCCTACAGGATTAAAACTGGGTCAGCCATTTTGCAAGGGGTGGAGTTTCCTACAGGATTAAAACTGGGTCAGCCATACTGCAGGGTGAAGAGTTTTCTACTAGATTAAAACTGGATCGGCAATATTGCAAGGGGTGGAGTTTCCTACAGGATTAAAACTGGGTCTGCCATCCTGCAGGGTGTGGAGTTTTCTACAGGATTAAAACTGGGTCAGCCCTCCGCAAGGGGGGCGGGAAATTTCCTACAGGATTAAAACTGGGTCAATCATCTTGCAGGGGGTGGAGTTTCCTACAGGATAAAAACCGGGTCAGCCATCCTGCAGGGTGTGGAGTTTTCTACAGGATTAAAACTGGGTCAGCCATCTTGCAGGGGGTGGAGTTTCCTACAGGATTAAACTTGGTCATCATTTTGCAAGGGGTGGAGTTTTCTACAGGATTAAAACTGGGTCTGCCATCTTGCAGGGGGTAGAGTTTCCTACAGGATTAAAACTGGGTCAGCCCTCCGCAAGGGGGGCGGGAAATTTCCTACAGGATTAAAACTGGGTCAACCATCTTGCAGGGGGTGGAGTTTCCTACAGGATAAAAACCGGGTCAGCCATCCTGCAGGGTGTGGAGTTTTCTACAGGATTAAAACTAGGGTAAGCCATCTTGCAAGGGGTGGAGTTTCCTACAGGATTAAAATTGGGTCAGCCATCTTGCAGAAATGATCAAGTCTCATATACGTTTACTTTAAAAAAACAAGGTATGTCAAGGTCATAGTTGGGGTTCACCAAGAAATCTAATAAAAACATCTTCTTGCGAGAGAAAAACATATCATAAGTAGTCAAAAAGTCGTTTTAATAACTATGCTATGATTGAGGTAAAAGTACAAATCATAGTTGTTTGGTAAAAATGTGCACGTTCGTAAATAAATCTGGATGAGATACTATCCACAATTGGCCTACTAATCCCAACATATGGTATATTAATTTAATAGAAGGATACCATGTACACCTAATCAATACCTAATCAAGTTGTAGGGAACATTCAAAATTAAACTGTCAGCCCTTTGATAAACCCAGTCAGCTGTCAGGCCACTTTTTTTTCTTTGCAAATTGCACCTAACAGTCATCTAGACTCTAGAGAATTGGGTTGGAAAATATTATGCATGAGGTGAAGACTTAGATATGCATTAGCTATGGTGGATGAATTTAAAAAGAGCATAGGGGATGGGGCCTAAGTGTGGAACAAATAGGTGGGTGGATAAAAAATTAATACAGACAATTAATTAAAATGTATTATTACGTTTTAATATCCAAATTCAAGAGACGGTAGAAGTCTGTAGTTTATGTTTTGTTGGATTTTGTCGTGTTTGTAGTGTCTGTGTGAGTGAGAGGGCCTGGTCATAGGTGGTGTGTGGGGGTGGTGAGTGGTGGTAGGGGGAGACCTGTCCAGCCGCAATCAGCTGATAGTGCCCCAGGCAGTAGGCAAGGGGGCCTGCCAAAAATAAAAATCCCCATGAGAAACGGTACATGGTCACCTCCTCGCGGTGTTTCTCAGGTAGCACTAAGAACCATGCCATTAAGCTTCAAACAAAAATTCCTCATTTTCTTCCAAAAATAAATAATAACACAATATCCCGTGCAAAGAACGAGTATTCAGCTAGTGTATTTATAAATGCCTATAAATGTAGGACAAATATAAATATCAAAAGAGCTAAAGGTTTTTTTCCATCATACCGTAACATAGCTTTAATTTAAAATTACTTTTTAAAAATATGTTGATGTACTTTCAAACAAACACAAAAGACAAATTTGAGATATACTGTATGTTAAGGACGATAGAGAACGATATGGATTGAACATGAACTTGGAAAAGAGCAAGATAGTGAAGGTGACAAGAAACATAAATCCAGCAAAGAAAGTAATAATCAATGGAAAGTAACTAAAAAAACTGGAAGAGTTCTGCCATTTAGGAAGTAAGATTACTGCGCACGCTAAGATCTAGGAGAAAATAGGACAAATAATATGGAAGGATGGACAATTCTACTATGCAGTTAAGAATATAATCTGTTGATGGACTATAGAAAAATAGGCCAACATTTTGTCGTATTAGGCATAGTATCATCCAATACTGTCATATGGCTCTGAAACTTGGACATGGATGAAGAGATATTTAAGTAGATTGCAGGCAGCCGATATGAGTTTCCTGAGAGGCATTGATAATGTAACAAGAAAATACAGGAAAAGGAACGAAATAATTAGGGGTGTTTTAGAAGTTATATCATCATAAGAGACATCGAAGAAAAAAGGTTGCTGTGGTTAGGCCATGTGATGAGAATGGAGGAGGAAAGAATGCCTAAGAAAGTTTTACAGAACAAAGAGAAGGTTAGAAGACCTGTTGGAAGACCACGGACAAGATTTATGGACCAGGTGCAGAAGGACATGGAGGCTAAAGGGGTGGAGTGGAGACACGTGGCTGAGGGAGAAGTTTGGAGAGATTGACAGGAATGAAAGAGGATGTTCCTGATGACCCGTAGAGGCGGAAACATCGAGTGATGATGAAGATGATGATATTAAGGACAATATATTGATAATCCCCTCCCCTTAACTCACACAAAGCCACGGGTCATTTGGGAGAGTGGTCACTTATTGTTCAATGTTTCTGTACCGAGTACTAGAAACGACAGTGTGTACAAAATGGGCTAAAATAACATCTGAGTGATTCGATTAAAAAATCATTGTTAATCAACTAAATTATAATTTAATTTCTTAATTGGTACTTTTAACACTTCATAAGCTAATTTATCTAGTATATATAACATATTGATGTATACGACAATTTTATAGTTACTAGACTTGATTTGATATATGCATACATTAATAGCTTATATATATATATATATATATATATATATGCATATATCAAATCAAGTCTAGTAACTATAAAAGTGTCATGTACAGCAATATGTTATAGTTTTATACACTTAAACAAATGTTGTACATAAGATAGAATACAATTAAATTAGTCACCAAAACTTACCAAATCAATGAGATGACCTTTTGAATGTTTACAGAATTTGATTGTTTATTAACTATTATATATATTGAAAGAAGTATTTCTAAGATCAATCAAGTTGGATTTTCATTAAATTAACTCTTTACAAATAGGCGGAGATAAAATAAAACAACAATTAATTTGTATGAAGACTTACATTCACTTTTTATGGGTATCATAAACGAACATAACTTAGTATCGCATTCACTGTCGCGGCCATTGATGTTAACAGGTATTGCTTTTTAGATATTTCCTCTATGTGTAGAGATGGACAATGCTATGAATAGTTTTCTAATTATTAACTAAGGGTAATAAACCTTCCTTGACTTGGTTTTACCAAATTTATGACACATTGTTTGACGAATATTGCTTATATTGTCAAGTGACTGACCAGATTAAAACTAGACACTAAGATATAAATGAGCCATAGTGATTGATGTTTGGTGCCATTGGCGTGGTAGTGTCAAAAATCGTCATGAATACTAAAATACTATAATGCTTAACTTTATATTATATTATATTAACGTACCGGTAATTCAGTTTTACTACGTCTTAGAAAATATTCATACTGATAGACATCCACAGAATGACGCAATATGCATCAAGGCATTTTTTTATAGAACTACTTCCATGAACAATAAACACTAAGCACTCATGATATCTACATAATGTAATCTAATAGATCATTGTTAGTAAGACTTAATTCATATTTAGATAACAGTCATTAGAGATTTGTTAAATGTAATTAAGTATACATGTGGGTAAATTAGCCGTGACTTTGTCTCATTAGACACGAGAGTTAATTCCTACTGGTGCCATTGAGAGGTTTCCGTCCATTAATCCCACGTAGAAAAACTGCTGAAATTCCTCTTAAGAAACATCCTCAAACCTTCACGAATGCAGCAGCAAAATTTCTAATTAAATAAATATTATTATTGATAATTTTAGAAAAAATTATATATCATTATACATACATTAAAAAAAGTATGCAATGAAACCACCTTTTACCTCTAAAAAGTAAATTCACTTTATAGCCTTTTAAAGTTCCGTGACAAAGGTGAAACACCTCAATAACGTACACGGACACTTTTGGAGACGCATATTTATGCTTAAAAATCTCTAAATAGTAGACACAAATTGCAAACACGAGTTTACATATTATTTTATATTATAGATCTGGAGTGGGGAACCTTTTGGCATTGGATGGCCAAATATCACTTCAAGGATTCCTTATAAGGCCACACACTTCAAGTACAGTAAATTTTGCCGAAATTATAAAGACGTAATTTACCTAAATACAAGCTAATGTATTTTTAAGGACCTATAAAGGAGAGGGTGACCTTGTGGTCTAGGGGTAAGGTGTCAGACTTCTCTGCTGACGTCCGGGGTTCAATCCCAGGTCCCGGCACAGATTTATCTGATTGCCAAACTCTTCCTTCACCT
Source organism: Timema douglasi (assembly GCA_901482245.1). NCBI lineage: Eukaryota > Metazoa > Arthropoda > Insecta > Phasmatodea > Timematidae > Timema > Timema douglasi. The sequence continues at coordinate 38,967 of CABEEJ010006342.1, forward strand.
CTGACAAGACGTGTATTAATCACAACTTGTGAATGTGAGGAATGCCAGGCCTCAAGGCCTCCACCGTGGTTCGGATTCCACGTTAAACTGTAGGTCCTCCATTTCATCGCACAATCACCCTACCATTACACATTAGCGTATGTGCGTATAACCCGAACGGGTAGTAAGACGCGGTGTTAATAATAATATAAAGGAGAGAATGGTTTTTCATTCCACTTTTTTTCCTTTTTATTCAGTGGGGGAAAATTTCAAATTTTAATATATTTATTATATTTATAGAGGAACACTTTTAAAAAGTACATAAATTAAAAAATATTTTACAGGAACAGCTTTTCCACTTTTTGAGTTTGCTTTCCATGGAACTTGGTTCATCTTTTAATATAGTTGTAGGTATGTATTTTACAAGCAAATACAGTGCGTTCAGAAAATCTACGCCCAAACTGCACAGATAGTTTGTTTGGACCAAAAGTAATACATTTTCTCTATCTACTTACATCCGGAAAACTATAGTAATATCATTATATTGTGTTCAAAATTTCATAGTATAGCGCTGAGAGAGCAAAGCTGTTCAAGTATGCGTGTACAACAGATTGAATATAAGTTAGGTGCGTAGCACTGTACACCTTGACATCTTGAAGCATGACAGCAGAACATACCACAATTAATAGTAATCAACACACGGGTTCATCTAGAAATGAGAATACGTACTTAAGGTTATCATTAACGGTCCTACATCACAGAAAGTGCTTGCCATTATTACATGTGCAGTGCTATTCGACTAGTTTCCATGCAACTTGTTGTACACGCATGCTTGCACAGCTTTGCTCTTCCGGCACTGTACATCAAAATTTGAACACAATTTAATGTTACCACCATAGTTCGTTGGATGTAAGTGTAGAGGGATTTTGTATCACTTTTGGTTAAAGCCTATATGTGTAGTTTGGACATTGAGTTTCCTAACACCTCGTATACCATCATGTAATATTATTATAAAATCTGTTGAATGTATGAATCGATTAGTCCAGTTACTTTGTTCATCTTAAGAACTATCTAATATGTCATTTCCACCTTTTTCGTTCTTGTGCATGGCGTCAGTGAGGTTACAATGTAGTCTACTTTATTCTGTACCATTTAATATTGTTATACTCTGCATGTTTAAATATTAACACATTTAAGTTAGTACGTAGTGTTTATCATACTAAACCTTGACAGGTTATGGGCCCAGTAGTGCTGATCAATGTATTAGTGAATAAAGTACCATGTTTAAATGATTTGCACGTTGTGAACGGACACTAAAACTCCGGCACGCAAGAGACGCCATTTTTTGATGCAGTCTTTTTTTCTTTGTGAGTCCTCGAAGAATTTAATGATATCGGATTTGTTTTTGTGGAAAGGGCAGAAAGGTTACTTGCGAAGATGGATAAAGTTAAGAATTTCCACATGATTTTCAAGTATAAAACTGCTGAGCAAGCCAATTCAGCAGAGGAGTCGGCGAAGCTATGTCATGAACGACTGGGACATCCAGAAATCAATAGTTTCAAGACTAAGGCCCAATTTTACAATGTCATGTTATTCTATTCGTTAGGGCTTAACATGAGGTTAAGCGATAACGACCACTACTTTTG
>CABEEJ010006343.1:25047-40590 GCA_901482245.1 Timema douglasi
GGGGGGGGGGTGAACCTTCGACTTGGCTTCAAAACAAATCTCAGCTTCGGCGATTGAAAAGTTTCACCAATAAAAAGAATGACAGCTAAAATATTCGATTAATTTTCAATTACTGCCAATCTTAGCCGTCATGTACGTCACAAATACATGTTCATATGGAGACAAATTTGGGATAATAATTTGATTTATAAAATTAGAGAAGGAAATATTACAAAATAATTGTGAGATAAAACATTTTTCAAATAATTTTAGTGTACCTATAAAATGTTTAACCTGTTTGTGTACCTATAAAGTTATATAAATAAACACAATATTTTTTTTCAAGTATAAAACAACTAACAAACCATATTAAAACTTTAATTTGGCTTTGAGAATATTTCATATATTCAATTTGAGTTGGCAAAAAACTGACTTGGCACAATCTTAATAGTTTCGGTTAGTAATGGTATACTTGAAGTTTACATTTCAAATACAGATCGACCGGCACCGTTTCTCAACTGTGATTGGTCTCGGCCACAAAATTTAAAGCCCGAGAACTGCTCGACATAATTGCATGAAAACGAATTGGATATTATTTTTTTAAACTTATATATAACTCTGACATGATTTTTTGTTTGAACAATTTTATATCATCTCAGGTTGTATAGCAAGTTGGAGAAACAATTTTTGGCGAACTTTTTTTTAGCACAAAGTTCCTTCTGTAAACGGTCGAACATTATGTAACGCACTCACAGAAAACATTAAACTTGAACGGGATGTCGAACGTTAACCTCGTCATTGTCAGGCCACATGCGGCTAGCACAAGGCGTCACGGGTAGTGGATGGCGCGACTTTTGACGCGTTTGTGTTGTTATGGTGTCAGGAAATTCAAACGGTAATATTTTGTGACTATAACCAAAATACTGAAAATTTGTGACTTTTCTGGGACTTTTGTGACTTTTCACGGACTTTTGGTTGCAATTAGTAGCTTGTTGGTGACTTTTGCGACCCGGTAGACACGGTAGTACATCTCCAAGCTATGTTCAGATCTCAGCGCAGCCTGAATAGACAGCAAATGTTAGCACTGATGTTTACTGAGCGAGACTGAACGCAGTTGACACGCTAGGTGTGAGATTGGCGCTACAGTAGACACAGAGCAACGATTCAGGAGAGGTTTGCGCTACCGTAACTTACAGAAGATCAATTACCAGTGAAGAAATATCTCATCGCTGATGAATGCATCAAATTACAACATCAATGGCGGCAAAAGAAACGGTCACCATTTTATAAAAACGTATCATGTTTTCATCCACACGGCAGAGATATCCGAAACAGTGACGATTCCAGAGTGAAATATCGGCCTGAACTATCCGGGACCACCGGCGGAACTACAGTTCTTGTCAATTTGTTGTTAAGATCCTCGAGGGCAGATTTAGGACTACTCGGAGACGGAGGAAAGCAAAACAAAGTTTCACACACGACTAAAACACAAAAATAATTGCGTTCATGCCAAAATAAGGCTAATGTTTAGTACACACCTTAAAGGTTTACCCCTTTAAATTAAATTTGTAGGTTGCCGGTTTTAAAACTAAAATTGTTTTGGATTAAGAAGCCTTTGCTAGTTAGGGCTATATTCGCACCTAATTATCATAATATGATATTTAACTAGCAAATATGGTAGCTCTGCCCCATCACGGTACGAGAATTCGTAAAGTTGTGATTGTATATACAGCCCGCTGTGAGTCACAGGCGGTTGCATTGTTTGATAGCTCATGATCTTAATTGATCACTCAAATGTAGTCGACGATTTCCGCACGTCCGTCACACGAGTGAAGAATGAACCTTGACGTGGGACAACTCCTGGATAGCTCGGTGGTTAGATAATAAGGCGTACCAAGCCAAAGGTCCTGGGTTCAATTCCAGTGTCCAGGTGTCATTTTTCTATTTATAGAATATCAAATTATTTTGTTATTTTTTTTTTAAATGTATAGTAAAAGTAGTTTCATAAAAAGGGCCCCCCTCTTGATTCCTCTCGTAGATCTGAATGAACCAAGAGAAGGACTGTGGACCAACCAAGTCATCAGCGACGTAGCACCGAGAAACGAGATCTGGAGAGAAGTTAACGAACCGGAGACTCGCTGAGATTGTGCTGCTGGAGCAGTCATATGATGATGATGATGATGGTTGCTGCCTTACAGGGTGGACAAAGTATTAGTACAGAACTCGATGAAACTTGAGTACAATCAACTAAACATGATCATTTTATTCTAGCTCCACAAGTTGATGCAAGTTGATGCCGGTTGATCACGGACTCCGCTCTCCTCCCGAAGCAACTTCATCAAATGTAAAAGAAAGTAGGAGAGTTAAGTTCTATCGGTCGCCCGATACAAAGATCCGTATTTTATTCCGAGAGGAACCGTTTGGAAATGTGTTCACGGACCAAGGAAGCGAATCTCCTCTTTGGTAGCTCTGAGAAATATTTAACATATTTAAATATGACTGACTGACTAACTTGTTTAAAAATGAGGTGGCCCCGTGGATCAATAATTTTAAAATTACTAACTTGTGAATCTTAGTCGGAACGATTATTGTTGTGTAGCGACGTTTAATTGTGGAACTAAAATAAAATTATATATTTAATTTCAATTTAAAGTTATGAGCAAATATTAATATTGTAAGAATTTTAATTCTGTCAATTTATATTTTATTTGGCTATAATTTATTCTTAGTTGAATATTTATTCTGTTTCATACTACTATTAATTAATTCTAGTTAATTGCGTTTTGTCGAAGGAAGCGCCCATAATGGCCGCACTATGCTCGGAGGAAGGAAATGGACTCCGGCAGGGGGGGAAGGGGAGAGAGAAAATAAGAAGCGAGGTTTTGTCTTGTCTGGGAGTTCTGGTTTTTTCTGGGAATTGTTGCAAAAAAGTAGAGAAAGGAAAAAAACAAGACGAGGGTTAGTGAAAGCAAAAGGAAAAAGAAAGTATTTTTTTAAGGAAGTTTAGCAGTAATACCTTTACAACCCCAGTATTACCAACCAAAGGATTGATGGGACGTAATATATCAGCGGACCTCGACTAACACATGTGAATTATTATTATTATTAGCACCGCGTCTTACTACCCGTTCGGGTTATACGCACTTACGCTAATGTGTAATGGTAGGGTGATTGTGAGATGAAATGGAGGACCTACAGTTTAACGTGGAATCCGAACCACGGTGGAGACCTGGCGTTCCCCCACATTCACAAGATGTCTTGTCAGAGGTGAAGGAAGGGTCTGGTAACACATGTGAGTTACTCAGATTCAGTAACTGTCTCCAAAACAGAAGCTACCACCAAACTACGTAACAATCTGTTTGTAAAAAACATTGACTCAAGAACGTAACTTTACGGTTTTGGGCCAGTATAATAACTTCGACAAATGCAATAACTTTATTCAATATTTATTGTTCTTACTAACCACTGACTAACCTCATTGAGGAAATTGACTCTAATGTATATAGATTTCAGGAGTTCAAATTGTTTAGTCAGTAAGTTTTAGTCTAATAAGTCAGATTAATCAATAAGGGCACATTTTTGTCCAACATGACCCAGAGGTCCTGAGAGAGTCCTTGCTCAAATTGTCGGTAATATTATTGTTATAAAATATATATTGATTTAACCCCGAGATATTAAATGGTTCTTGTTGTAAATTGTCAAAGCTTGATTGTGAACCCAAATATAATAAACATTGAGTTAAATATTAATATAAAAATTTACAGTGGCTTAAATAGAGAGGCTTTCAATTGAAATTAAATTCACAATATATGTATTCTAAGCTACAAACCCTCTTTAAAAAAAGTTATTTGCGTTACAAAATTTCAACACTGATCCTTTAAAACGTATAAAATGTGCCCCTAAACTCTCGGAAGTCCCAAGTGTGGACTAATCAGAGTCGGTGCGTACTTCACCATGAACAATCAACATAGAGCTCATCTCCGCTTGACAGCATGGGTTCTTGTCACCAAGGACTGGTTCGTTGAGTTCCATCACCGAGTTGACCAATCCCTCAGAGGTATCCGTCAACGAGGTGGTTGGACCGTTGGCCTCGTCAGTAGCACCTCGGTTAGTCCTCACTAGAAGAGCGGACATAGATCCATCTAACCTGTCATTGTCCTGTCTAGCTTGTGAGGGGACATAGAGCCATCTAACCTGTCTAGCTTGTGAGGGGACATAGAGCCATCTAACCTGTCTAGCTTGTGAGAGGACATAGAGCCATCTATCCTGTCTATCTTGTGAGGGGACATAGAGCCATCTAACCTGTCTAGCTTGTGAGGGGACATAGAGCCATCTATCCTGTCTATCTTGTGAGGAGCTCTTGTGTGGCGAGTATAACAGACTCACCATTGCAGGCCCCACAGATCTTGCTGGCCGAGTTAAGGCCTATCTCGATCAGAGCTGGTCCAAACACGAGGTACCCCAGTCCAGCTCCCAGGGACACTGCCACTGTGAAGTAGCCGTTGTATGTCATGACGCACAACATGATCAGGTACCCCAGGGTGTCCTGGAACAGGTACAGGCCAGTCTGACACAGGAGGCCCCAGGTCCTGCAAACACACAGACAGTGTTTTGTCTCTCCCTCAGCCGCAACTAGAACATCGTGTTGGTAGTCCTGTAAGACCCTGTCCACGCACCTCCTGCCTCTCCTCCTGCGAATGTTGGCTGCCCCCAGCAGTGGGGAGCACTCGTTGGGGCAGGAGTCCCCGAGAGATGTGGTGTGCAGTCCTTGTTTCGTGGTGGCCTGCACCACCTTCATCGCTTCAAACAACACCGCCAGGGATGCCAACCCCAGACACGTCATCACCAGACCTGGCGTAAGTGGTTACGTCAACATTACACCAGATCAACATAAACGTTGATAACTAGTCGACTAACAATATATTTTTGCCGAAGATCAATCATTATTCAGCGTCGTACTAACCAATTAGGCATGGGGAAGGTTGAATTTAGAAAAAGTGTAGCCAGATTTGTGTGGAGAACCATTAAAACCTCAGTACAGCCGACCGAGACTTGAACCTTAATGGTCCCGTCATTGGCAGTGTTGCCAATATTACAAGAGTAGTGTGTTGGGCCATTTGACCACCGATGTAAATGATATCTATTCACAGCACAAAGAGAAAATAATTGACAGTTACAGCTTTATTTATATTTGTTTGACTCGGATCTACGAGCTTCGGTGGTCGAATGAACCAAGGTGTCGCTCTATTACAACAGACTGGTGAGGAGATGTTACAACAAACTGGTGAGGAGAGGTTACAACAGACTGGTGAGGAGAGGTTACAACAGACTGGTGAGAGGTTACAACAGACTGGTGAGATGTTACAACAGACTGGTGAGGAGATGTTACAACAGACTGGTGAGGAGAGGTTACAACAGACTGGGGACGAGAGGTTACAACAGACTGGTGAGGAGATGTTACAACAGACTGGTGGTGAGATGTTACAACAGACTGGTGGTGAGATGTTACAACAGATTGGTGAGGAGAGGTTACAACATACTGGTGAGAGTTTACAACAGACTGGTGAGGAGATGTTACAACAGACTCGTGAGAGGTTACAACAGACTGGTGGTGAGATGTTACAACAGACTGGTGAGGAGAGGTTACAACAGACTGGTGAGAGTTTACAACAGACTGGTGAGGAGATGTTACAACAGACTCGTGAGAGGTTACAACAGACTGGTGAGGAGAGGTTACAACAGACTGGTCAGGAGAGGTTACAACAGACTGGTGGTGAGATGTTACAACAGACTGGTGAGGAGAGGTTACAACAGACTGGTGGTGAGATGTTACAACAGACTGGTGAGGAGAGGTTACAACAGACTGGTGAGGAGAGGTTACAACAGACTGGTGAGGAGAGGTTACAACAGACTGGGGAGATGTTACAACAGACTGGTGGTGAGATGTTACAACAGACTGGTGAGGAGATGTTACAACAGACTGGTGAGGAGATGTTACAACAGACTGGTGAGGAGATGGTACAACACACTGGTGAGGAGATGTTACAACAGACCGGTGAGAGGTTACAACAGACTGGTGAGGAGATGTTACAACAGACTGGTGAGGAGATGTTACAACAGACTGGTGAGGAGAGGTTACAACATTCTGGTGAGGAGATGTTACAACAGACTGGTGACGAGAGGTTACAACAGACTGGCGAGGAGATGTTACAACAGACTGGTGAGGAGAGGTTACAACAGACTGGTGACGAGAGGTTACAACAGACTGGTGACGAGATATTACAACAGACTGGTGAGGAGAGGTTACAACAGACTGGTGAGGAGATGTTACAACATACTGGTGAGGTGATGTTACAACAGACTGGTGAGGAGATGTTACAACAGACTGGTGAGGAGATGTTACAACAGACTGGTGAGGAGAGGTTACAACAGACTGGTGACGAGAGGTTACAACAGACTGGTGACGAGATGTTACAACAGACTGGTGAGGAGATGTTACAACAGACTGGTGAGGAGAGGTTACAACAGACTGGTGACGAGAGGTTACAACAGACTGGTGACGAGATGTTACCTAGAATCCTGCTACTGAGAGTGGTTTTTCCACTTTTTCCCCTCAAGCAAATGTTGGTGTATTTCCTCTAAATTCAACCTTGACCCTGTAGTAAGACACGGTGATATGGTAACAAGGTCTTGTGTGTGTTTATTTGTAAGTACAGTCTTGCACACGCTGGAGAACTATCCTCCAGACAAGGGCGGGCGGGATTGCGTTGGGATCCCTGGTTTGATCCAAGATGATACTAAATATATTATAATTGGAAAACTCTTTTATTTTTGTAACATTTAAACAACTCACCAAAATCACTAAATGTTAGTATGTAATATAACAAGGATCAATCTTTGGTAGCAGCCCTGGGGTGTTTCACACTATATCATGTGACCAAGTAGGGTACACCAGGACTTGGGTATGGTTAGGAATGGTTTGTTGTAACAAAGTTTTCCAAAATTGTACTTAGTATCCTACCGTATCATTTTATTCTCCGTATTTTTGTGACCGAAATGTTAATTTTTGAACCACGTATAGTATTGATTTTTTTTTAAAACAGAGGCCTAAATTGGACGGTTTTTTGGCTACCATTCCCGAAAGTTCAACGTTCAGATATGGTTTGTCTGTTTTCTAGTGTGAGCAGAAGAATGTTAAGTTGATTATAGACTTATCAAACTTTTTCTGTACTTTTACGCCAGCCTGGGAGTTATTAAAGATGGAGAGCCAAATTCCAATTCCCTCCTTGTCAGAACATACAATCTGTCGTTTATTTTACGTTTAGTCTCACAAAATCAAAGCTATTGAATGATTTCGTGAGTGTTATTCATGTGTGTAGAAAGTTAAGGCTAGTGTATACTCTAAAGTGACAGCATCCTCGGGGACAATTAATGTATACACACCAGCCACGGAATTAATTGAATATCCTTTGAAGAGTAAATCTCCTAGTGATGTCCCCCACCAGTAGCTTGAATGCATCTGAAACACATTTAGTGTCAAACTGTTTTAAAATTCATGATCAGATATGTATTATTCTGCCTGAATGTGTGTTCATAACTTATATACAAAATATTCACCATTAAAGTTGAAGAAACGTACTCCAGGAGATCTTGAAAACTTTGGCTTGTAATCTATCAATAATTATAATTTTATAAAAACACTTATGCATAATATTATAGTTTATTTACATATACATAGTAAGATTATAGCTATGTTCGCGTCGCCTGTAATAAACAGTTTTTATCTGTACTTTTCTGGGGTTCTTTTAGTTCGTGTCGCGGGAGCAGGTTCACTCTGTCTTGGCGCATTGACGTTGAAGGTGTTCCCGTGGCAGATAATAACTACCTTTTCTGCTCCATAATTATGTCAAGTAATAGTGAGTGTGGCAGATTTATACCTGAAACAGAAGAAGAGGAGGAAAAAAAGCGTGACGTTTTCGAATTTGGCTTTGTCTCAAATATTGAATTGATTAAAAAAAAGATTAATTTTGAGTTGACTACAAGTGTTAGAATATGAAATTCCATAAAATAAATATAATTTAAATTTTAGAACTTCTTTGCTGTAAGCTTTTTTCACACTTATTTTTCAAGATCTGTGTTTTCAAACACAACATCTTATTTTAGCAGGCAGTATAGTTATTTTTGGTTGCAATAAGGTTTGTATTGGAAGTAAAAAAAGGGGGGGGGGGGACTTAACGCCAATTGTAGATTCGAGTTCAATTTACAGGATTAACGGTGAGTGTATAATATGATGACCAAACACAGAGTTTTCTTCCACCATATTTATAAAGAGAGTTGAAAGGAACGAAACAGTGTCGCCTCAGAGAATAGAACCTGTTCCATCTGCTCCTGACTTACGCCAGGCTGTAATCGTCACAGTTGTAGAACTGTTCCTAAGAGTCGACGCAAACAAAACTATTGTCACGTGAGTGTTTATCATGGCTGAACGAAATACAAAGGTGTGCTCAATATAAAGGCTTGGTAGTGCGCATGTTTAACTATGGCCTTCGCAATGGACAAAAAGCTCTCCTGCATAGACTAAAATGACGTCAAGGTGTCTTAAATTAATAAACACATTGCTACGTTTTAAAAGGAACGGCATTGCAGTTACATAGCATGTTAGTCATATTTTGTGTATATTTTATGCCTATTTTACTAATAGTATATATTATATTTTTGTTATCGTATTTTTACCTTGTGAAGTCACCTTGTTAGATAATTAATATTTATGCACATGGAGGAAATTGCAACAAGTTGAGTGATAAAACAATCCAAAACTGTTGGGAGATAATTATCGTAAATAAAAAACAAAAGAGGAACCAAAACAATTAAATAGAGTGGTGCAGCAAAAGAGTGACAGGTGGCAAAATACTGCAGGTACGAGCCCAAAGTGAGGCCCACCCACCCAAAATTAATTTGGCAAGAGTTGAAAGTGTTGTTTTTAAAGCCTGTTTTGTTTTACAAATATCTCATTATCCAATCAAAAATTACACAACAGTCACTTTATCATGCATCATTTTATGTGATACATAATAAGCTCTGTACATATTTTTCTTTAAACTTAATATTTAACAAGATACTATAAGCAAATACTACAAAATATGTGATTTTTTTTTCCAATATTCTATTAACTAACTAAAAATTTTGCATGAAAAACTTTTGCAAAACTATTTCTATTACAAAATTTCAAACCGTTGCTATGTACTATATATTGTCTAGGCTAGTTTATAATTTATTTTCTTAGGGGTTAGGGAGGGGGGCACTGCCCATCAAGAAGGGTTTGCCACGGGCCCATTACCGCCTAGTTACACCCCTGTTTAGGTGCTAATAATTGAGGTTTGTTATTACTATGTGCTTTGTCTTACGGCAGGCCCATTCCTTTTGTCAGTGAACTTAGATCGTCAATGAACCCTGTCTTCTATCTCCTCCGTCAACTTCCAGAATTTACTTCTTTCCTTCCCATAATCTAGTATTTGAATCCTCCTTCTCCCTAAGCTCCTCTTTACCTCAATCTTTCCTATGACGTCATACGGAAGACAGTCCCTCTTAAGGATGTGTCATATACAATTTGCTTTGCACCGAAGAATCACATCCAAAATGGTTTGTTCTCTTCTCACCCACTCTTCTTAGGACTTCTTTATTTGTCACCCGGTCTGTTCACCTGATCTTCTCAAGTTTCTCCAGCACCACATTTCAAAGCTTTACAAGTATTTCCATCTTCCTAAGAATCCAATTTCCAAATGTAGCATTTCATCAGTTTCTTCCTTAGTTCCAAATTCAACTTACTGGTCAGCAGTAACCTCTTCTTGTTTAAAGCTCTCTTGGCTATAACGATCTTCGACCTAATTTATTTAGGAAAGACGCCATAATTTGTCAGCAGACTTCCCAAGTACTTTAACTGCTCTTTGGTTTACAACTTTTGGTTTTCAATTTCGATTTTCAGTGGCTCCTCGTTTTTTGAAATCCCCATCACTTTTGACTTCACAAGGTTGATCTCCATGTCATATCTTCTCTCTACCTACACTAGCCGGTCAATTATTTCTGCAACTCTTCTTTATTTCTGGCCAGTAATGCTAGATCATCTGCATATTTTACTGTGTTGATGACGCGTCCTCTTGTACTGAAATTAACACGTGCTTATATGGCTTCCCTGACCAGCCACTCTCCATACAAGTTGAACAAACTGGCTGACAAACAGCATCCCTGTCTCACTCCTCTTTCTATGTAGACTTTTTCCTTGACTTCCAGCATTCTCTTTGAATTTATTCTCGGCATACTGATGGCATCTCTAATTCCTTTTCTTTTTCTGAATCCAAATTGGTCTTCTCCCATCTCAATTTATATTTTACGTTCCACTCACCTGTTGAATATTCTTGACACGATCTTCTTCACATGAGAGATGAAGCTGATGGGCCTATTGTCACTACATTTCTTTGCTTGCTTCTTCTTCTTCAGATCCACTATGGTAACGTCCAGAAATTCCTTGGATTATTCTCCTGTTTCATAGATCCTATTTATAAATTTTGTCAGTTCCATTAATCCATTGTTTCTCAGTTCCTTTAGAAGGTCCACTGGTATGTCGTCCTCTCCAGTAGCTTTCATTCTTCACATATCCTTTATGGCTCTCTCCACTTCAATCTTTAAAATGCTGAGTCATTTTTAGATTTCCTCTAGCTCTTCTTCTGCTTCAATCTCTAGGTTTCCTGGTCAATTTTCCCTTGTAGTACAGTTCTTCTTATCTTCTATATATCGTTCCCAAATGGTAAGAACCTCTTTATGATCCTTCACTATTTGACCTTTGGGGTTTTATATTTCTATTGTTCACACATCTTTTTTGTCATACCTTCCCAGTTCCTTTACTTTCTGGTACATGAGGTTTTCTTTTCATTTCAATAATCTCATCGCATGTCTTCTCTACATGATCTTTCCTCGCTTTGTCTGCATCTATCCTTAACTCATTGTTTATCCTAATATATTCTTCTTCTTTGTTGATGTTTTTTCCATTTCCTTCTTTCTTCCATTTTCTGAACCATTTATATTGTTATACAGGGCTTTCACGCAGTCCTCTTCCATTTTACAACATTCTCATTTAGCACTTTCAAAACAAAACAAAATCCTAACACTGATCCACTTCCCTTCCGCTATTATACTCTCTTCTCTCACCTCACTTAACTTTTTTTCTATTGAATTTCTCACAACGTCATTCTTGCTTCTTAATTTATCTAAGTACCGCCTTGGTCTTCTCGTGCTCGTTTTCAGTTTCGTCTCAATGTACACCACCAGCAGGTTGTGGTCCAAATCGATATGGGATCCGGGCAATGTCTTTACATCCTTCACGCCATTCTTGAATCACTGCTTGACAAGGATGTAGTCTTGTTGGTACCTACTGATGTCTCCTGGGCTCTTACACGTGTGAAGTTTTGTCTTCCGTTTCTTGAACCAGGTGTTTATCACCACGAGGTCATTCCACTGGCAGAATTTGATGAACATCTATCCTCTGTTGTTTCTCTTCCCCAGTTCATGTGGCCCTACGATATTCTGCGCCCGTCCTTCTCCAACCTAACTGTTTCAATCACCCATGATGATGGTGTTGACTTTCCCTCTTCTTTCATGTTGAATAATTACTTCACAATTTAATCGTATATTTCTTCAACCTCGGCATCATCGTGGTTGGTTGTTGGCATGTACACTTAACACTTGTACTATCAAAATATCCACTGGTTCAGCGTTTAATTTCACAAACATTAATCTATTCTTATGACATATCTCTCTAGTGACACTTTTTGCCACTTCATTTTTCATCACTATTGCCACCCCCTTTTCTGCACGCTTTCCGCCAGAATAAAACATTGTGTAATTTCCAGAAACTATTTCACCTTTATCTTTCCACAGGACCTCACTTGAACCCACAATGTTCACACCACACATTTCTATTTTCAAATTTTCCAATTTCCCAGCCCTTCTCATCGTCCTTACATTCCATGTTTCTTTGCTGAAAGGGAAAGTTTTGTTTGCTGATTATTTATTGATCTCTCCACCTGAAGTCGTCCCTGTAATGTATTTACATGTAGGTTGGCTATCATGTGTGGTGACGTACTAAATTATCTACTTCCCATCATGTCCCATCATAAATGTATATCGAGAATTTTATCGTTAGCCGGTGTTCCCGACCAAACCACTCATTCAAGCAGTAACATTAAATCAAGTAAGTCGTGTTCTTATTCAAGCCGTCCTTACCATTATACAGATGTAGCAGTCCCCACGCGGAGACCCTAAAGGGGAGCTAGTTTACTTCAGGACATTTTTACCCCAGGAAGAACCATAATTGGTTTTGTTCCCTTGACAATAGGGGTTTTCTGGGAAAAGATAATGTGGCAGTTTTCCCCTTTCCTATCCACACTGCAGCACCTTGGTCGAGATACCCCTCCATGTGGTCACACCCGTGAATGTTCAATCTTGAACCATCTCGAGCATCATTCTGGTACCGCTGCTACTCTGTACCAGTCACATAACCCTGTGAAAGGGGACGTGATATACCCCACGTCACTGGGTCCTTATAGAACTTAGCCGCTACCAAACTTACTGCAGCCGTTAAGCCACTACACAGTCGATGCCGTCGCCCACCCTTGGTACGTGGATGCGTATTTAAGTTTTACCCATGTAGACTCAGAGACAGCTTTCACCCTCTCGTATCCCATGGGCCGGGTTGAGAAACATGTATGAGACCACCCTGCAAGGCAATTGATGTTTAACAAGTAAATATGTATGGTTATTAAATGTTTTCAGTTGATCATACATTCATCATAATCATAATCATCATCTGTTTCCATCCTGTGGCTGGGTCAGCTAATAAAATTCCTCCCTCTCCTTCTATCACTACAACATTCTTCCACTTTCCTTTCTCACTTAGATTCTTCACCTTTCACTTGTACACTTTCTGTTATTTGCTCCTCCTATCTCTTTCTTGTTCTCTCTTGTGCTCTTATACCTACATATTTTATCTCCATCATTATATTTGGTAATCTTTTTTTCTCCATACTTATTACATGACCATACCATCACAGTATTTCTTCCTATACTATTGCATGTACTCTCTGCACCCCCACTATTGATTCTAATCTATTTCCACATTAACTAACCTACCGTATTTACCTTGCTTGATTACATTATGTTTAAGTCAATATATTTTCCCCTTGTACCGGACGGAATTAACATTTCTCATTAGTTGTGATATAATTATAATCCACTTCACAATTACACACACACACACACACACACACACACACACACATATATACATATATATAAAGCTAATATATAACATTTGCGTAGTAATCCCCTCTAAGCTGAACTGCACTAACAGGTATCTAAGTACAAAACGTAATTAAAGTCAAATGTTTAACTATTGTAATGTCTACCTATATGAATATTGTTGGATGTAGATTCGATGCGTGGCATCAGTATAACATAAAGCATGTTTGATAGTGAGATTATTATAATATATTAAATAAAGTATCCTACCTTTGAAGGTTGTGAAGTAAGTATTAACTTGGCCGAGAAGTGGACTGTATACGTCATGTTTGTTACAAAAGCAAATATAATCTTATCTAAACAACTTAGTTTGATAGAAGAAATAAATGAGTTATCCGAAAATACAGCTTCTTACTAACCAGTTATATTATATTAAATACCTAGAGGTAGACTAACGATATGTTCGTGTTGGTAAGTTTTCTTTTTATAAAGTTCTCTTTAGGATAATATTTATTTTGTTATATCATTGGACAAACTGCATTTGACTGGAATAAATATTGTCAATTGTTTGGTGTTGTTGGAATTTAAACTTCAATAACGGTTGAATAGGTAAGTTTACAATTAGTAATAGGTTTATATTCTCACATTTATGTGAGCAAAATAACTTGTTATTGTATTCCTAGTTTTATTATCATACTGTTAATTAACCTCATCACTCATAATATTTAAATTATCAGTAAAAATGGTTGAAATATGCACGGGTAACATAGATTTTGTGAACAAATGAAGATCGATTCGCGTTGTTGGCGCTGCTTCGTGTATATGCACAGATTTATTCAAGATTGCTATTTTTAATGTTTTCTGCACATTTATAGCACAATTTGTTGTTAATATGATGTTTTTATTATACAATAGCACACACTGATTGCTATTTTACTCAAAATAACCTTCATACAAACTGTCAACATCAATATAAGACTTGTTAAAGTTGTGTATTTAACGAAAGTTGCAATTTTGTGCCTATATTAATACTATAAAAATCTGTGTATTCGGTGTTTAGAATTATTTCAGTCGAATAATTTACATTTTAAACATTGCCTATCATCTGTTATAACCGTGTAATGACAAGTATCGAATATGATTTGCCTCAATCAACGGGAGGTATCATGCAACAAATACGTAACCTCATCGCGCCGCCAGTCGGCGATGAAACTAGGGCGGCGGCTTTGGCGACCAGGCGGGACGTGAAGGACCTTCACCCGTACTTCCGGCCCAGAGGACGCGGTCACAACCACGACTCCTGCGACGCTTGCGGGGAAGGGGGGGACCTGTTGTGTTGTGACAAATGTCCAGCCTCCTTTCATCTCCTGTGTCATGACCCTCCCTTGGAAGAAGGGGACATCCCGGCCGGTGAGTGGCTCTGCCATTCGTGCAAGTTTGCCATCGCGGTGACCACCACAGCCCTCGATGGGAGGCAGGAGGAAAACGACCACACAAGAGGCAAACTTCGGTTTAAGAGGCAACTAAGTGAAAGACAAGACATAAAAGCCAAGCTTTGGTGTCCTAAGGAAATTGAGAAACCTCCCAGTTTAATGAAAACCCTGATCAACTCGGCCGCAGCTTTGAACCCTCAGCAGTTTTCTCTGCCCAAAGAGATGATCCCGATACTTCCGTTCCCTGGCATCGACAAACTTCCTCGTCCTGGTAAGATAAAAAAGGGCAACGGCTCTAAAAGGAAATATGTGGACCAGGAAAAAGAAGGCGCAGGGGCAAGTTCCGGCATTAAATGTGCCCATTGCGGTAGAAGTGGTTCCAACAAGAATCTGATTGCGTGTGACTTCTGCTCGAGTGTGTACCACCTGGACTGTCTGGACCCTCCCCTCACCAGCATGCCGGCGGGCAAGTGGATGTGTTCCAGTCACCACGAGCCCTACCTAGACCTCATGCTCTCCTCGTGCAGCCTCACCGAGCGGCTGAGATTCTGGAACGCCTACGCCGGCCCCTTCGACGTAGACGAGGCGAAACTAGAGTTTTTCCGTACGGTTCATAGGAAGTGCCCTCCGTTCCGGTACAAGGTTGCGCAGAACCGTCCGAGGAAGGTGCTAGTCCCGCCGGCTGTTGCCGGTCATTATTCTCTGCCCCCTCCCATGCCCGTGGGGGTGAACTCGCTGTTGTCCGCGGTGGAAAGGGCCATGTGGAAAGACAGACTGCTCCCGATCCCAGACTTCCTTCGGGCGAGCAAAGAAGAGCAGGAGATATGGCTGAGCTCTATCT
>CABEEJ010006344.1:0-40574 GCA_901482245.1 Timema douglasi
GCGCTTCACGCAGTGTTGAATGTTTGCTTCACTTTGTTATTGTTTTTTTGACTCAATAAAATCGTTATGTTCATTCAGGTAACTCTTTTACCTAACTTACTGCCTCTCTCACCTTATAGATATTAAGGGGGGGGTTGCACTTGTAAACAAACTTCACGTTATTCTAAATTAGGCAAAAAGATTAAAATCGTCAACCAAGTGTATATACACGATTTCGATTATTTTTGTATGTTGAAATCGACTAGAAATTACAATTTTCCATTTTTTGTAATTTATACTGAAGTTATTTCACCAGTTGTAAAAAACCGCTTTATTTGAGGTTCTGTTACTCTAAATTAAGCAAAGTTTAAACTCGTCAACCAATCGGACATACTCGATTTCGATAATTTCGTAAGTTGAGATCGTCTAGAAATGACAATTTTCTATTTTTCGTCATTTTTAGTGAAATTTGTTTACAAGTGGTTCAAAATAGCTTTATTTGAGGTTATGTTATTATAAATTGCGCAAAAAGATTAAATTCGTCCACCAAGTCGCCATACTTGATTTTGATTATTTTCGTTTGTTGTTATTGTTTATAAATGACAATTTTTATTTTTCAGCGTTTCTAGTCAAATTTGTTCACAAGATCTACAAATCAGTCGTATTTGATGTATTGGTTATTCCAAATAAGATGAATCATCATTAAAGCGAATATTTAATATCTTTCGATGATTATGATTTGTTTAAATCCACTAAAAATAACATGTTTTCATTTCTCACCGTTTCTACTAAAATTTGTTCACAAGTTATTTAAAATAGCCCTAATATATGTTTGTTTAAGCCAAATTGTAACAAATGAGTAAAATAATCAAACAAATATTCGTTTTCTATTATTATAGTTTGCAAAATCGTCAGGAATTGACAATTTATTATTTATCGTCATTTCTAGTGTCTTGTTTGTTGTAAAAGAAGAACGACTTATTTGAAAATGACTAAAATTAAAATAGTCTCAAATAAGTGGGAAAAATGTTGCAAGAATTCAGATAGTCCCAAATAAGTGCCAGTACATTAAGTTTTAGCAAAAAACGGGATATAACACAAAGGGTTTCCTTTGTGATTTCACCATGATGACAAGAAATAATCAATATATCACTAGTATGTTTTATAAAAGTATAGTCCACATTATTAACATAGAGATTTTTCTCAATTTATGAATGGATTTTCGCCATTTACACACTGCTATTAATTTTTTTGTTTTTTTTTCTCATAAAAAAGGCATTTTTTTAAAAGTTCTGACACCTTTCTCGCTCTAGTTCTATAAAATATGAAACAATATAGAGATGTTTCGAGAGTACGATTTTAAAACTGAGGCCAAAAAGATATTTTGTAATAATGTGACACATCTATATAAATATAATAAATAAATATATAATATATATAAATAATATATGTTCACGTCCTTTCATAAAAAATATTGTCAAAACAACTTAACGTAGATTTTTATTAACATACCCCATGACTATTATTATAATAATAACACATTTCCAGTATTAATTAAAATATTTTTTTAATGTCTAGGTTGTAGGTTTTCCAAAAGTATAAAATTATTTATTATTACAAGTATACAAAAAAAAGGTACACATAGATGATGAATATATGTACATACAGTATGTTTTATTGTTAGAGTAAAAACAATTATAGAGTAGTTGCTACTCATAGCAGTTGGCTCGTGTTTGCGAATCGATTTACATCACATGTTGTACCCCACCCTTCACACACGTGGTCCATCAGATCTTACGGCCCTCACAGCTTCCTGCTAACTGGCGTCCATCCTTTTAATGATTTTACTATAGAGGCGCAGCTTGGCGTCGTTACCCCACACGAAGTCCAAGTGTGTGTATCTTCTGATGCGCTCCAGAGATTTCATTCTGGCATTGGTCAGTTCCAAATGAAGCCGTTCTACGTCCTGAAGCAACAGCCATTCATGCAGTTTTTACTACGAGTCCCACGTCTTAATACCCGCCCAGGTTAGATGCATGTTTACTTTTAAGGGAACTCGAGCAAATATTAGTTATTTTGCAAAATTTTGAAAATTACAAGTATAAAAAATTTATAACTCAGCTTTACCCGTCAAAAGCCAACTAGATAATACAAGGTTGACAATATCACGTATTAACTACTCACAATGCAGTCCACCACCAGATCACTCTCTCCGCAGTAAAGAGACACTGGCGCTGTGATCCTACTGAGGTTATACTCAGGAGGCTCGGACATTCCATACGCCTTCAAGTTATCAGCAAGTCCGTGGTCAAACGCGCTAAAATTACCTGGATAAATCAAATTAATTTTTAAAAATAATATAACTAACACTAATACTATTCTCAACTGCGTTATCAGAAGCACAGCCAATCGTGTGGACACAAACCTGGAGGGAATGAAATAGCAAAAGGTTTGGTAATTTATTTTTATTTTTTTGCATCGCGTCTTACTACCTGTTCAGGCTAATGTGTTAGACATGAGAAAAATTTAATTAATAAGAAGTGTAACCTGTACTTGTGGGGTGATATTTGTAAAAACACCATCAGTTTACGTGGCCGGGAATCGAGCCTTTATCCCCCATCATCGGCAGTCCATTTTCTTGTGAAAGTGACACACTAGTTCACGCATCTACTGAAGTGGGTGTTTGGTAAATTAAGTTTCTAGAACTAAACTCTTCCAGCAGGGTTTTGAACCCCAAACTCCTTGACTCTGGTAAACCAGATGAGATTAGATTGACACCTTTCATCGTTGGATTACTGGTATGGGTTACTGTCAATTGAAAATTGATGCAATAGTGTAAATAACAATGATACCAAAATAATCTAGATAATAATATTTCCAGTAATACTATTCAACCAGATTTTGATTCTTACCTGAAGAAATTATCTGACCAAAATGAGCCCCCGCCTTACAGGAGCTTCCACTGGGGAAGTGGCCAAAATAAATTGGAAGACGAGTCTGCAAGGTGAAGTAGGTTTATTGTTAATATCATCAAACTAATTATGAAAGCATTGTTTTATCATCTTTTTTAAATTTGTTTATAAAATCTTTCCTTTGTGTTTTCCAAAGAGGACACAGTATTTCTTGTCATCCATCTCAAATTGATTACAAGAAACAAAGTTTGCGTTTCTGGACGTGTTTGTAAACATTGTCGACGACCAACAACGCGGGTCATTCTGATGCTGCTGTTCACGTAAGGTACGTCGGTTCTGTGCTATAGTCCATTCGCCACAGGAGTGGTGTTAACTGAGAGCTAGCAAAAGTTGCCAGATCTACGCTCATGTATCCATTCGCCAAACCTTATGGTGTGCAAGACCATATGTTGAGCTGCTCTCACTTTTGGCAGCCAAAACTTTCACAACAACTTTGGTTTTTAATTATTTTTATAGTTTAGCCAATTTCACACATTCTGCTAGCTATCAGCTACCACCACTACTATGGCGAATAGACTCTAGTTTGTCATGTCAATTAGAACTGAAAATCTCTTAAGCCACAGAAATATTTATCAACAATACATTGATATTGGATATAATAGATGAAGACTACAAAAATTGATTCAACAAACCAAAGGTCTTGAATGAAAAAGATGAAAAATTCTAAATTAACACTAATGAATCTAAAAATAAATATCAAGGTGGTTCGTGTACTGTTTTATAGAGCACATAAAAGTTTTTTAAATTCTAAAACAAAAATGGATGGTAATCAATGCCCCTGTACATCAGATTGAGATCCGAATATTAACCTCCTCGTCACCGATAGTCCAGGTAGAGTGAGGGGGTGAATTCCCGGATAATTTTGTTCCCAATCACTTTAGGAATAATAAATGCGGATTCATTTATACTAAACTTCCTTCCTTATCCCTCTCTTATAAATTAAAATTATAGCCCTTGTGCTAAGTTGGTTAAACTCGATTATTATTTTCCCATTACGTCTTACATTCCATCCACACCAAAGGCTCTACATATATTAGCTACACTAATGACGTAGAGAGGAGTGGAAAACACTTTAGGAAAACACAGCTCAGTTCACCCAGCCAATATTTGAACCTCAACCTCCTCATCACCAGTAAATAAGATAATAAGTTCCTGACACTTTGTCCGCTAGCTCAACAATGCAGCTTATAGTGTGTGTTTTTTTTTAATTATTATGATTACCTGTACATGTTTACAAAATGTTTGTACACTTCACTTGCAGTGCTGTCTTACAGTCTTACCTTGACGGGTTCACCATGGCCCTATCATATAAGTTGCATCATAGTGGAAACAAGCATGGTAAGACTACTAACCTTCATGGTAAACGGAGTGAACAGGGGAATAGTTTTCAAACTGTGGTACGCGTATTCCCAAGGTTATGTGCAAATTTAATAAGGGGCATGCAAACATAATTTAGTTAAGGCAATATTTTTATTGTTTGCACCAAGATAACCTATTTATACACTAATATAAATAAGTGTGGTATTTTAAACAGGCGCAGGGTTTTTATAAGGCTAGCATTTGTAATGTATGCTGTGTGTCTTCTTCCAATTATATATTTTGTATTTTCACTCAGTGTTATGCCTAAGCTACAAATAAATTTTACCTAATTGGCATTGAAAGTTCTTAAAGAGTGTTTAATGAGCTAAGTAATATTTGATGTCTGATAAGTATAATAGTTAAATATTTCAGAAGAAGTGCTTTAATCAAAATAACATAATCTTTATTCCTGAGCTAAGTAATTAGTTTAATGGTTCGAGGGTCTAGGGAGAAGCGAATTATACCAGTAATTCTGTAATTTATACAACGAAAACTTTTTCAGCAAAATAAATAATAAATTTATCAAGTAGATATATAGTTTAATTTTCTACACATGGTATTAGCAACATTTCTTGAATATCTGTCATAAGTATCCTGGCATTTGATGATAACTTTTCACAGGAATTGTCCTCATATCATCCCACAATCCCTGTGAAAAGTATTCAAGAACTGTTTATGTATAAAATTAAAGTGGAACAATGTTTATTTTTTATTTTTGCCCTAAAAGTTAAAAAAAAAAAGTAAGTTACTGACTTGTAACATGTGATCCTTTCCATTCCACCTTAAAAGTTCCACTAGCATGAATACGTATAAAAATTTTAATTATTTTTTGTAAATTTAAAAATAAACTCTAGGTGTATTCAAGAAATATATTTAGGATTGAGGGGATAGTCAACCATAAAAATGTATAAAAACCTCTGGTACAAGGCTATTCCAATATCCAATCATTGCAACTGTTTTGACAGTCCAGAGAACTGTTGAGGCCCCGCTTCACGGACCATTCTTTACACCACAGAATAGAAATTAACGGACCATGTTAATGTTTTCAGGGTTATTACCACCCATGAGAGACAGCCCGCCCCTGCAGATAGGTTGGGTAAGATGGTTGTCCTTACATATGCTGAGGGCTAGCCTACCCCAGCCTGGCACACGTGGTAAGAACTCGTGGATGTTGAGACGCTCGAAGTCTCTCTGAAACAATGTCATGGGCATATTGGTAGATAGAACATATAGCTCTGCCTCACATGAAGACAGAGGGGAGAGACAGTGAAGCATTGCGTATATATGCTCGAAGAATATTATACAAGTCAACATATTATTTAAATTTTGAAATAACACCTGTACACTGGAATCAAACCAGGGACCTTTGACTTAGTACGCCAATGCTCTTTCTTACCCCTGAGCTATCCAGGAGTCATTTCATGATCAGGATCATTACTCACTCAAATTTCAAGACAGAGTATGTGATGGAAGTGTGGAAATCGTCATCAATATAAAATGAAGGATCAATTAAGATTGCGCGCTATCATATAAATATACCTTGACACGGTACTCGGTTACTGGAACGAGTGAGCTCGTAGGGACATGTTGTACCTTTCGCCTTATTAGTGGCTTGACCCATATTTTTAAACAAAAAAAAACACTTCTCGAAAAAGATGGATGTTTGGACGTCTATAAATCATTTCATTGCCCCTGGTAAACGGCCCACTTAAGAGTGAAGGAATCACAAACAATGCTCTACACACATCATTAATTAATTCTCGTGAGTAACATATAGGTTTGGCAACGTGCAATGGCGATACTAACTACGCGTATGTGTTAGGGATGAGGAAGGTTGAATTTTGAGGATGTGAACCCTATTTGCGGGAAGTAGGGTGGAAAACAATTAAGGGAAAAAAAACCTCAGTACACCCAATCGTGGTTTTAGCCACGCTATCCCCGTCATCGGCAGTCCAGTCTTTTGGAATTGACGGCTCAGACAATGTAGCCACCTAAACCGGTAACTTATTTTAAAGTTAAATATCCGTAATATGGGCTATTGAAATAGAGATGTATGTATTTAAGTGATGAAGTAGCATGCATTCAACTAAAACGGAACCGTCCTTAAACTATTTATATTATTAATCCTCCGCAGTTAGAAACCTGTCACCAATCTCCTTATACATTTATGAACTGATTTGAGCCGTTAATGTATTAATATTTTCGTCTCTACGTGCAGATTTTAAACTAATTGTCAAAATTTTGAAAATTCAATTCAAGAAGGGGTTTGGTATTTGTTATCCTTACTAATATTAGAAATACGAGTGTGAGTTTGTTTGTTTGTTTGTTTGTTACGCTTTCACGCCTAAACTACTCGACCGATCATCATGAAATATTTCATACACGTTGTCATGGGTACAGAAAAGGACATAGGGTACCTTTCATCCAGAAAAAAAGTACTGTTCCCGAGGGATAGAAAAAAAAACTTTTAGACGGTCGTCCGGCATAACATCTCGGCCTACTGATATGAACATGAATTGCAACATGATGCCTGGAGTACAGAAAAAGGGACCTGCAATATCCTGGAAGAAAATATGATATCCCGAATTAAAATCTGTTCTCGAGCTATAGCCTGATTTTTGTTGGAAGAACAGTAGAGAAAACTCAAATATATTTATTTGCGGCCAAAATTGATGACATTTTACAATAATATTTATAGTATTCTATGGGTATTGATAATATATATCAAAAATGACAACTGAAGATGACATGACTTTATGTATGAATATATTAAAATTGTTTTAGTAAGTTTAGTAACTAACTTCTACTGTTCTTCCTACCGAAATCATACTATATCTTAGGCACATCTATCTTAAAATGATTAATAAAAATCTGTTCCAAGCTATTTTAGGCACATCTATCTTAAAATGATTCATAAAAATCTGTTCCCAAGCTATTTTAGGCACATCTATCTTAAAATGGTTAAAATTAATTAAATTTGGCTAATTAGCTCTGTTTGTTCACCCCGTTATGGTAAATGACAAAATTGTCGTAGGAAGTTTGATATTATACTGTGATGAACTCAAATAAAAACATTATTTTTACTAAAGTGCCTTTAAAGTTTAGTACTATAACAACTCGATAGATGGCGAGGTTTCGATTTGTACTATTTAATGTACTAAGATTTAATTACTCCCAAAATCCGATAGATGGCGCTGAGCACATTTTAAAACGTGGTATCGTTTTGTATTATATATGGCAATTTTAAACTCATAATTGTGAAGTTTGGAGAAAGGGAATAAAGGAAGTTGGGGGACCGTATCGATGGGAAATAACAATACATGTTTGCGATTCATTTCTTTACAAACATTGATTAGTTACCGTTTATTCATCTGTGTTTAGTCATATTTTAATAATATTGTAATTGTTTTACGTTTTAAGTTTATATTGTTCCTTTTGTTCCTTGACCGATAGTTTATCAATTATTATTTTTAGGTTAGTTATCTTACTTCTAATTCTATTTTTTTACATTTAAGGCAATAGTTTGTTTGTTTTAATTTTTAGGTAAGATATCTTTTTTTCTTTAATTTTTTTTTTCTTTTTTTAAATGCCTCGCAAACGTAATTCTAACTTATCCAGCCGCTCATCGCGAGACCGAGCAGCTAAAATTGCTCGATCCCAAGAATCCTCCATCCATGCTGAATTAAGAAGGCAAGAACAAGCGTAGCGACAAGCTGCTTTGAGAGCTAATGAATGAGACACCTTCTCAAAGCCAGGAAAGACTGGAGAACCAAACCACCCACCAGGCTTCTATGAGAGAAGCTGAGAAGCCCCTTCAAACACAATTGCGTTTGGAGGAACAAGCCAAAAGCCAGAGAACTCTGAGAGCTACTGAAACTTTCCTTCAAACGCAGATCCGTTTAGATGTACAAGCTGAACGCCAAGTTGCTTTGAGAGCAACTGAGACGCCTCATCAAAGGCAGCACCGTTTGAATGAACAAGCTGAACGCCAGAGAGCTTTGAGAGCTACTGAGACTCCTTATCAAAAGCAGCTCTGTTTAGATGAACAAGCCCAGTTGCAGGCAGCCATTAGAGTAACAGAAACTACACAACATTCGCAGGCGAGAAGAATCGTTCATGCAGAAATGCAAACCGAACGCCGACGAACTTTTATGCTTAATAGTTGGTCCATATTTAATAATTCCGGATTTGAATACGGTCCTTTAATTGATTACAAAAATCATACTTTAATTGTTGTTGGTTTGATGAATAAAAAATTCCAATTTTGTGATGCTTTAAAATGGAAAGATGAGACCGCAGGGATGTGTTGTTCTAATGGCAAAGTTTCCCTTCCTTTACTTAGTGAACCAGAACAACCTCTGAAAACTATATATTGATATGATGCAAATGAATCACGGTGCTTTTTAAATAGAATTAGAAAGTATAACTCATGCTTTCAAATCATATCTTTTGGAGTAGATAAGGAGATAAGAATGCCCGGGTTTTCGCCAACCCTTACCGTACAAGGTCAGATATATAATCAAATTGGTTCACTTTTTCCAACAGAGAACGAACAGCATAAATTTTTGCAAGTTTATTTTATGGGCGAGGAGGAAAATGAAGTAACCCGTCGTTGCCTATACATTCAAGGAGTTGAAAGAGATAGGGTATTAAAAATTCAAAGAATGTTATATAACCACAACATTCTGATAAATACCTTTAAAACCGCAATAGAGAACTGGCCTCAAGAAGATTATAAGGTTGTCATCCATGCTGATCGAACTCCACGTGGCAGAACATGAGAGGCGCTATAAAGCACCCTCAATTAATGAAGTTGCTGTCCTGGTGGGTGGCGACCAGTTCTCTTCACGAGACATAGTGTTACGAGCACACGATAATACACTTACACGTGTAGCCGATACTCATAGGTTTTATGATGCTTTGCAGTACCCATTATTTTTTAGCAAGGGACAGTCGGGATGTCATTTTGATATTCCACTCATTAATCCCACTACAAAACAGCCTGTTCTCAATAAAAAAAATAATGCGTGGGTTTTTACGCCTATCACATGATGATTCGAGAAAATTACTTTAACCTCTTTCGCGGTCAGGACAGCTCTTTCACCAATATTTAGTAGATAAGTACATCAAAGTATAGAGCGAACGTCTTTGTTACATTTCTTTAAACCAGAAAATACTGGGAGCTGAAAATTCCCTTCACCTGCAAGATGCGATTAGCACGGATGGTAATATAAATCCAAACCATTTAGGCAGAATAGTTATTCTTCCTTCTCACTTTTGTGAACAGCCCCCGCTATCTGTATGAATACACACAAGACACTTTCACCTATGTGCGCACTTACGGCAAGCCTGACCTATTCGTGACTTTCACCTGCAATCCCTCATGGAAGGAAATAACAAAATACCTTATTCCCGGGCAGAGAACTACAGACCGACATTACTTAGTTGCCCGCGTGGTTAATGGTTCCTGTGGGGTACGCAATCCAGCATCGCTTTGCATGAAAAATGGAAAATGTACAAAGAAATTCCCCCGAGAGCTGCTAAAGGAAACAGTGCACAATGATAAGGGTTACCCTTTATACAGACGAAGAGCACCCGAAGATGGTGGATAGAAGTGTTACGATTGAGACTCGCAGTGCGGTGGTCCAAACTTTTGATAATAGCTGGGTTGTGCTGTATTCACCCATTTTATGTAAAATATTTAATGCCCACATTAATGTAGAAGCCTGCAACTCTGTTCATACTATTAAATATATTTACAAATACATTAATAAAGGGAGCAATCAGGCGATCTTCAATCTGCGTAACGAAAGTGTAGCGCAAACTCTTAATGAAGTACAAACCTATCAAGAAGGGCGATATGTCAATAGTAATGAGGCAGCGTGGTGCCTCCTTGGTTTACCCTTACATGAAAGACATCCGACTGTTACACATCTTGCCGTACACTTAGAAAATGGACAGCGTATTTTCTTTAATGAGAGTAATTTATAGGAAAGGATTTCATCACCTCCTAAAACCACATTAGCTGCCTTTTTACAGCTTTGTCAGACAAATACTTTCGCTAAAACATTATTGTATTACCAAGTCCCCCGTTATTATACATGGAACACCTCAAAAATCACCGCCGCGTTCAAGGTACGCCTGTTGAAGATTTTCCAGGGGTTAAATTATCAGACGCTCTTGGTCGTAACTACACCGTCCATGTAACGAACTTTGAATGCTTTTGTCTGCGCCTGTTATTGCATCATGTTCGAGGTCCAACAAGCTATAGAGACCTTAAAATTGTCAACGGTCAGGAATGCGTAACATATAGAGAAGCATGTGAAGCTCTACGTTTGTTAGAGAATGATAACCACTGGGACGAGACTATGGAGGAAGCCGTACAGTGCCGATCACCAGACAAAATCAGGGGACTTTACGCAACCCTCATACCATCTTGCTGTCGTTGCAATCCTCCAACGCTGTGGGATAAGTACAAAGAGTACATGGTGGAAGATATTTTGCGGCGGCTACAGCTAGTACATGCAGATATGACTTTTAATGAGCACATCTACTACGAAGTGCTGACAAAAATTGAAAACAAGGTTATGACAATGACGGGGAAGAAGATTCAAGGTTTTGGAATGGTATTCCCTCTACGATCAGATGAAGATGACTCAAATGATCAAATTACTCGGGAATTAAACTATTATTTCACAGCATTGCAACAGAAAGTAGCCCAATTAGTTCCTCGGTTGCTTCCAGAACAAAGTCACGTATTTCAACATGTGTTACGTCAAGTAGAGTCAGGGAATGGGGCACTCCTCTTTCTAGCGCCCCTGGAGGAACTGGGAAAACGTTTTTGCTGAACTTATTACTGGCGTTCATAAGAAAAGACCAGAAAATTGCTGTTGCCGTAACTATCCTCCGGTATAGCAGCTACACTACTGAACGGTGGCCGTACTGCACATTCCGTTCTAAAATTTCCATTAAATCTTGCACTTTCACAGGAAGAGTCACCCATCAGCAATTTCAGCAAAAATAGCTCTCGAGGTATGATGCTACGACAATGTAAACTTTTAGTGTGGGACGAAAGTACGATGTCCCACAAAAAAGCTATAGAAGCGTTAACCTGAACTCTTCAGGACTTGCGAGACAGTACAGATATTATGGGAGGAATGATAGTTTTACTGGCTGGTGACTTCCGACAAACTCTACCGGTTATCCAGAGGGGCACACATGCAGATGAAATCAAAGCCTGTCTCAAGTCATCAATGTGGTGGGCAAAAATTTAAAAATTCAGCCTAACAACGAATATGAGAGTCCGCCTTTATTATAACGTAGATTCAGGACATTACGTAGATACACTATTGAAAATTGGCGATAGACGTTTGGACTCGGATGCTGAAGGTTGTATTTTATTAACAGTGGAATTCTGTAATTTGGTGGAAAATGATGTGGAGCTCATTGCTAAAGTTTACCCTGACTTACAACTAAATTTTAATTTTGATCAGTGGTTGTGTGCAAGAGCAATTCTTGCACCAAAAAATGAAATTGTTAACAAATCAACACTAACATTTTGAAATAAGTGCAGGGAGAAATAAAGGAGTATTTGTCAATAGATACAATCATGGACAAAGAACAGAGCACTTCATTTCCCGCTGAGTTTTTAAATTCTCTGGAGCTATCGGGTGTACCCTCACATAAACTACAATTGAAATTAGGTGTACCAGTTATGCCTATGCGAAATTTTGATGTACCCCGATTATGTAATGAGATGAGGCTTCGGATTACACAATTAGGGCAAAATATAATATGTGCCACCATTTTAACATGTGTGGGAAAAGGGGAAAGTGTAGTCATACCGGGAATCTCAATAATCCCCATTGACCTACCATTTCCATCCAAAAGACTCCAGTTTCCAATCAAACTTAATTTTGATATTACTATTAACAAAGCGCAAGGGCAAACATTGCAGGTAGCAGGGTTGCATATGGAAAATCCATGTTTTTCCCATGGCCGGCTATGTGTAGCATGTTTACGTGTGTCCAATGCCCAGAATTTGTATGTATTTGCGCCAAATGGAAGGACATACAACATAGCATATAGGAGCGTCCTAAAATAATGATCTATTCTGTTCCCATGATTGAAACGGCCATGAACAAGTGGAGTAAATAAGGCATGTTAATTAACTGTAGGTAAAATTTAAGATGGAGGGGGATTTTCAATTCGTGGAAAGGCCAAACCTATGACTCTACTGATACACACTCCGCTACTTCTTTTCTACTCCTAAACTTGATCCTTATTTATATTGTGTAGTTTGTATGTTTCTTTATCTCTACTTGTATTGACCAATAACTTGAATAAGTTCATCGTTTTTATTTTCATACTTCCTGTGTCGACCGACAACCTGAATTTATTGACAAAACAAACATTAACGCGAGCGAAGACGCGGGTAAAAGCTAATATATATCAGAAGGTTTTTGGATATGTAAAAGATCAGTTAAACACTTTCCTGAATATAGTTATTAAAGTTATGACCATTAGTTGCAAATCTCCACGGTTGGATGAAAGAATTAAGACCTCAACGAACGGATCTAATCGATTCTGAATTGTAGGAAGAGTTGTGGTGAAAAACTTATTGTTTCTTACTAAATGTTCTAGCTCCGCTAAATATTCTAGTCTCGTTTCTCAACTCATTGGTTTCATGCTGGATTAAATAGATAAGCTATTAAAATTGTTGGTTACGGTTATGGACGCATCTAAATATCATTTTCATTCAATCGAAACATGACATTGAGACAAGGGAATCAAAGCCGGAACCCTTGACTTATTAAGCAAATTCTCTAACCACTGAGCTATCTAGTAATTGATCACACATTTGTAACTGACGATTTTCACACGTTAATCACAAATTCTCTCTCTGCCTTAAAAAATGAGTGAATAATAACCCTCTGAATGGGACGACTCCTTTACAGCTCAGTGGTTAGGCATTAACATATTAAGTCACTAATCCACGGTTCAATTCCTGTTGACAGACTTTTTTTTTCAATTTAATGAATATGATATCCATATGTAACTCTAGCCGTAACTAACAAAAATAATTGCGTATAACCCGAACGGGTAGTAAGACGCGGTGCTAATAATAATAACAAAAATAATAGCTTTGCTATCTAATTCATAGTTATATGTTTACTCGTACAATTATAATTATACAATTGGCAGCATAATTCC
Source organism: Timema douglasi (assembly GCA_901482245.1). NCBI lineage: Eukaryota > Metazoa > Arthropoda > Insecta > Phasmatodea > Timematidae > Timema > Timema douglasi. The sequence continues at coordinate 13,524 of CABEEJ010006344.1, forward strand.
AACTACCAAGTCGATTGTGGCTGCGTTATCTGATATCTGTCAACTAAATTGATCACAGCTTTGTAGGCAAAGATTTCCACACGTCCACCACAGACTATGTCCTCAAATGTTAGTGGAGAATGACCCTGAACATGGGACGACTCCTGGATAGTTCAGTGGTTAGAGCATTGGTACAGTAACCCAAATACCTGAGGTGGATTCCCGTGTTCAGGTGTAATTTTTCAATTCAATGAATATGTTGGTCTCAGTTTTAACCTTAAGTTTTTTATTTTATTTTTTAATCTAACTAGCATGAAGTACCCGGCTTTCCCAGGAGAAATAGCATATAATAAAATAGTAAAAAGATAAAAAGAGTAAGACATACATTTAATCCTTATTTTCTTAAACGATGAGTAAAATGATAAATAGAATTAAAGGCTAAAATGAGTAAAAATTGAATTAGGGAGGAAAATTTTATTGTTTGGGGGTAAAAGTGGGTAAATAGTATAAAAGAACGAAAAAGGATAAAAAGTAAATAATATAGATATTTTTAGATTTTTTACCACTTTTAAACTATATAACCCCATTTTTTTACTTTTTTTTTTGCACTATTAATCCTTTTTAAACTTTTTACTCTTTTTGTTATTCTAGCACTTCTTGACCTTTTTGCATTTTTGCTATTTTTATTCCTTTATCCTTGTTTACCCTCTTTGCTCTTTTAACTATTTCTGCCTTTTAACCATTTTTGTCCTCCCAGAAGATCTTGCCCATATTACCATTTTTGCCATTTGACACTTTCTACCCTTAGAATCCTTTCTACACCTTTTATCATTTTTGCTCTTTTTTCCCTTTTTAACCTATTTACAAATTTTGCTCTTTTTCCCTTCTATCCCTTATATACCTTTTACCCCTTTAAGCCTTTTTATTAATTTGATTATATTTACTAATAATTTTTTAGTTTTTAACCCTTTTTGCCATTTTTTCTCTTTTTAGTCTATACCTTTTAGCGTGAAGTACCTAGCTCTTATAGGGGAAAACATTTTAAGTTAGAAAAGTTGAAAAAGGTCAGAAAGTGCCAAAAGAATAAAAATTAGATCCAATCAATTTTTAAAAAAAAGGGTAAATAATAAGCGGAAAAAGAATTTAAAAGAAAAAATGGTAAAAAGGGAGAGTGGTAAAAATGGCAAAAAGGACCAAAACTTAATCTAACAAAAATAATAATGTTTGAAAAGGGTAAAAACCACAAATAAAAGTACTATTATATAAAATATGTATCAATCTCGAGATCTTTCATTTCCCAGGCTTAAACTATGAAATTCACTATATGTTCAGACTTAATTCGGCTGTCCGGGAATGTCTATTAACTGACATGCGAAAATTATATTTTATATTACCCCAAAAAGGGTTTATATATTAGTTTTAGGAAACTTTTGGGAACCCCCCACACCCCTTCCACATTTGCTGCTTCTTGATTTTGAAAATTAAGGATCTGACAATAATGGTTATTGGTGAGTGGTTTTAATACCCGCCTGATAATGTCAATCTTCTACCACATTAAAAATTCAATCATCAGAATATTGCTTGGGGCTACAGATTTTAACCCGCCTCGGTGGCGTAGTTGGCTAACACGCTTGTCGTGTTGAGCTCGACTGCTGAGGATGGGGAGATCGAGGTTCGAATCTCGGTCGGGTGAACTGGGGGTGGTTTTTCCTAAATGGTTTTCCACTCTCCCTCCACGCGAATGCGGGTTCACTTCCTCTAATTCAACCTTCCCAATTCCTAATCCATTAGAGTAATTAGTACATAAAGCGTATAACCCGAACGGGTAGTAAGACGAGGTGCTAAATATTATTATTATTACAGATTTTACTTCTCATCTTGCTCGATACAACAATGATATATTAGGAACAGGTGGTGGGGTAGATTTAGTATATGGATAAAATAATAGAGCAAACCATAGCTGACAATACCATGATTGACAAATCAGTTTTGGTTCCAAAGAATGAAGACTGCACTCATTTTAACAGAGAAATTCTAGTGAAATTTCCTGTCGATATTCTAAGTTATTATTAAGCAGTTTATCACTGAACAACCACCACTTCCTTATATGGTTTTTAAACAGTCGGGTGGTAAGTGTACTGCCCACACACAAACTGGAGATCAAAGAAAACGCGTTTGTGTGTCTTATGCTTAAACTAAAGACAACGAAGGGTCAGGTAAATGGTATAATAGTGCGAATGAAAGATATGCACAGTAACAACATTGATTACGAAGTACTGATTGGATCAATACGCGGGGAACGAGTACTTATTTATTCCTAGAGTGAAAGTATCTACTTCAGAAAAAAAAAATCCATTCAAATTACGACGCACGCAGTTTCTGTTGACAGTTGCTTTTACTATTACCATTAATAAGAGTCAAGGTCAAACTTTGACAAAAGTTGGGATATTATTGCTTAAACCTGTATTTGCACATGGGCGATAATTTATTCGTTACACTCAGCCGAGCCCGCCCATTCAATGAGTAAAAATATTACTACCCGAAAAAAAATATATTGATGTAGAAAACAAAGTGTCTTAAACAAACGACGTTGTATATAATGAGATTCTCTCATTTATTTATCTGAAGAGTTGGCTAATCAAAATACAGCCCAAGTAGTCTGTTAATTAAACTTCTTCATTCAAATATTTTTATAATTTGTCATAGAAAATGTAGAATTTAAAAATGCATGTTATTTTAATGCTATTTATAATAATATGAAAAAATTTAAATATTGATTTGCCTGGTTAATGAATTTATGTTCAATTTAAACATTCATGTTTTAAAAGAAGGGAATTTTTCATCCAGGGCAACAGGTAGTTTATTATTTTGATAGGTCCAACTATTGACGGCTTTTTTTTAAGGCGTGTGAATAAGGAGAGTAAATTTGAGTAACTACACACGCATTGGCGGAGAAAGATGTTCAAAACACAGTGGTAAATTACATGTGAAAAACCAACAACCCAGTGTATCCAGTCTAGATTTGAACCTTAAACTTTCCCGTCACTGGCAATCCAGTCTAATGCGATACTGACAGCTTAGACCGTGTGATCTACCTACCACTACCTACCTAAGGCAAGTCGTGGTTAAAGTATGTGTGCTATATGTAAATGGTTACGAGATGATGACTACCTCAGTGGTTTGGGTGATTAGTACGCTAATCAAGAGATTTAGATCTCATACGCGTTTCCAGGTGGGATTTATTTATAAACATATTATATTAGAATATTATAAAACAATTGTAGACACTATTACGCACAATGGTTGTCCCATTAGCTAAGTTAACAACATCGCAACAGATTGGCTTGCTGGCGATTTAAATATCGAGGAATGAATCTCGGCTGGGCGTATTTGTAGTGGATTTTCCATCCCCTCTCCACCTTAATTTGGGTGCCTTACCTCTTAATTATCGTTCTTAACGCTACCACTTGGATTAAGTTGTTTTTAAATATGGTTTTGAATGCACAAAATCTTTTAACAACCCATGCATTTTGAGTTATTTGAAGATCAATTTAAAAAATGTTTACCGCGTCTAACTACCCGTTTGGTACATTAATTACGGTTGGGAAAAAGGGCGGTAGAATTTTAGAAGAAATGTACACACACATGCGTGGAGGGATACTAGAAAACCATTTTAGAAAATCCACCCTCAGTTCACCAGACCGGAATTCAAATCCCGATCTCTCCTTCACCGGTAATCTAGTCTAACACGAGAGTGGCGCGTTAGACCATGCAATCAACGATGTGGGTTTTTAAACTAATTTCTGTCTTTGAGAACAATAATAATTTATTAATTTTACTTTTTTTTTTTTTACTTTTAAAATTACCGCTTTATAATGAAGTCCCTTGAATATTGAAGTGGTTAAACTACTCTTCCCGTTGTGCATGTAAGAGGCAGGTCCTAACCCGAACATGACTCGGATTTTGTCGTTATACCTCGGCTTTGCCGCCATCCCAACGAAAAACATGGCGCAGCCCATAGAGTGACCGATAAAGAAGAGATCTTTGTGGCCGGTGTGGTCAAGTATGTAGTCGATGACGGCTGGTATGTCGTGCACACCCATGTCGTGCCAACTGAAAAATAGAGATATATATTATTAGAACGGTATAATTATGTTATTGTCTTCAAGTTGGAGCCGAAGCTGTGAATAAAGTCTTCATTTGTTATTTAATAACAATAACCAATCTTAAATAAGTAAAAAAATTAATCACCTAACAGGAACTAAGCAAGAGAGAGAGAGAGAGAGACGCTCCTGTGGTCTGATACCACCCAAAATTTCTCCTAATAATGATTTAATAGAGATTTAAAATGCACCTTTCTAAGAAATTAAATTCAAAAATACGAAATGTTATATTGAGTCATAAATTATTAATAATAATAATATTAATTAAGCTTTTCTTTATGCAACATAATCATCTGAGGTATACATTTGTTTGAGGTTTTGTGTATCGGTTGTAGCCGGATATTTCTGTTTCCCGAGACATCACAAAACATATGGCACAGACTTGTCAATTTAAGAACCCAAAGATGTTTTTGATACCATAGTGTTAAAAGTACCGATCAGTGTCATCAGCCCCCAAAATTGAATTTTCAATTCATTTTAGACTTTAAGGCCTCTGGGCCTACTTTCAATTCTAGTTTTAACATGAACGTTGTATTTATATTTGTTTAGTGTTATTCCTTCTTAAATCTACAATTCATAATTTTAGAAAAAAATATCGTTGGATGTCTTCCACGTTATTTTCATGGCTATATCTACAACTTTATTGTTTTTATTGAAGTTTCTCTACGAAAGCCTTAAACTTCAATAATCATGTAAAATACTTGTATGTAACGATGTAAATACTATGGGAGGTCCCTAAGATATTTTTCTAAAACTATGAAGTGCTAATATTAAAAATCACGGTATTTTTACCACAAAAATAATTCAAACGTTTTGGGTACAGCCTTAAATCTAAATATATTTTCAGTATCTTACCCTGTCAGAAAATTTATTTTACTAACTAGAATGGGCAGTAAGACGTGTAACGTTATAAAAATCTTGGTGTTCTTAAATGCATACGTTATAGCAATAACACTTCTTTTTTTTAAGTGTGCGAAAATGTAAACGAAACAATCTTCAACCCTTCATCATGAAGTAATCGAAAAGCGTAGAAGAATCTATTTCACTATTGTTATTGATTTAAATACATCTTAATGAGCACTTTTTAACCAAACCTTATATACTAACACGTGACTTTGAATTTAATGAAACTAATACAGTACATTTAATACTAATCACAAAAATTGGGTGAATATATTGAATTAAATACAAGGAAAAACAGGTATATAGGCAGTACATTTCTTTGCCAGCGCTGTACAGAATTGGACAAGGTTCTTCTCAGTTCGGAGGTGCTAAGTTTACCCTCTCAACCACGACTAAAGTTGTCAAAGATTGTTAGTTATTGGTAGCTTGAAATACATGTTTTCTGCTTAGAAAGGATTTCATCAGCCTCGTTATGAAAGGGTGAAGCTTCTATGGCATTCCAAGGTTCCCTTTCGTTGCTACTTTTCAAGGTGACATCTTCTTAATCACATCATACACACTCCGTTTACCTTGAAAGATAAACTCTTGATTGGCGGACTACAATGTGCCTTTATCTTATAAGCTGTGCTATATTTGGAAAATGCAAGTAGGATTGCTACATTTCGGGATAAGCCAAGGGTATAAATCTGAAGATATCGTAAGGCATCGTATACCATACCACCTTACATTTCCCTTGTAGCTCATTTGACACTCTTTAACAGAATTATCCAACACCTCAGCTCACCTGGTTGTACATCCTTCTGACAATCTAAGGATCCAAAGTTCGAATACGGGGAAACCCAGATTATGTTTCACTGCGCTCTGAGCCTTTGATTTATTTTTATGTTTTTAGCACTGCGTCTTACTACCCGTTCCGGCTATACGCCTATGTACTAATGACAATAATGGTTTTAGAGATGAGGATGGTTATATTTATAGGAATGATACCCACTTCTCAAGGCGGGAGAGTGGAAAAACATTTTGGAAAAAAACCCATCATTACACCTGACTGAGATTAGAACCTTGATCTCCACGTCAACGGCAGTCTTGTCTAGTGTGATAGTAGTGCCTTAGACTATGTGGCCATCGAAGCGTGTTACTGAAAGTATTCAATTTCTTTAAGTGTTAAATTAACGGTGTTAGGCATAGACGTTGTTGATGTCTTAAAATGAAGCTATATCTGGAAGTTGATAACTACAGATAATAAATTAATTCATAAATTAAAAATTTGTTCCCTTTATTTATTTACTTGGGATATTAACGTGCACTTAACACGGATTACATAAAAAAATACACTTAAATTAAACCTAGGTTATCGCACCTAGCTCTAAATTTAAAGCCTGTAAATTATTATCTAGGTGGTAGGAAGTACATGTAGAGTCATGTTGATTGGCCTCACTAACTCAATTGCTAATCGAATGGTTCATCTATTAAGATTATCAATTACTTTCAGAACTCAGAAAATTTTTAATTTGGTACACTTAAGAATACTTTGAACAGCAAAAATGGGGGGAAAATATGGTGCATTTTATTTAATATAATTATTGGCATTTTAATTAAAAAGACATGTTCTCTCACCTGAAGTCCCAAAACTTGGGGTCACTTTTGGTCATGTTGACATGTTTTCTAGAATAGTAGTTTCCTCTACTGTTGCCCAACCAGACGTCATAGCCAGCATCGTAGAGGGAGTACCCTAATTGCAAGCAGAGCAGCGCATCAGGACGGTAGTGTAAATAACAGTGGGAAGTTAGGTGATCTGGTGGACGCTGGTCTAGAGGTAAGGTGTAACACTTCTGTACTGGGGGTCTGGGGATTAAATTCTCAGTCCGGGCACATATTTTCTGATTGTCAAACCCTTCCTTCACCTCTGACAAGATGTGTATTAATCACAACTTGTGAATGTGTGGAATGCCAGGCCTCCACCGTGGTTCGGATCTCACGTTAAACTGTAGGTCCTACATTTCATCTCTCAATGACCCTACCATTACATATTAGCATAAGTGCATACAACCCGAATGGGTAGTAATACGCAGTGCTAATAATAATAATAATTATTATGATAATGATAATAAGAATAATAACAAAGGGAAGAGCGAGTCAAAGAGGACGGAGGAGCTAAGACTTTTACAGGTGGACACGCAGGCATAGGGCGTCAGTCTCATCCTATTTAATTTTCTGATAACTGTGAGTTATGGGTTCATATCCCATTTGAATGTACTGAGGTGATTTTTTTAAATATGTATACACTCTCCAAGCAAATGCGTGTACATTTCCTCTGAATGTGTAGCTTATTCATCTCTATATTCTTTGTGTAAATGTGCGGAAGAGTAGTAAAACGTCACGAACGACAAATAATTGTAATCGTCTCAAATGGTTAGATCTCAAGATGAGTATGGTCCAACCTGTTGTCTTCTGGCCCGTCAATCTCAACTGGTTTATATATAAATACTTTTAGCACCGCCCGCACCCGTTGGGGCTGTACGCATATGAACTAATCAAGATGATGTCTTAAGAATGAGGCAGGTTTAATTTAGAGGGAGTGTACCCGCACTTACATTGAAAAATTGAAAACTAATTTAGAAAAAAAAACTCAATTCACGCAACTGGGATTCAAACCACAATCTTCCAGTCATCGGAAGGCCAGTCTTTTGCAATAGTTAAACCATAAGCCCTTCGGCCGCTGAAGAGGGTGAGTTTTAGATAGATAATTAAAAGGGGCGTAACCCAAAAATTCATAAACTTTCAGCACAAAAACAGACTGTGTCAATCCGCTAAATATATAGCCACAAAATTATTAAATTGTACTTGTATTTTGAGTCTAAGTTTATTTTAAATAAAAGTGTTACTTGTTTTACCTTTTTTTTTGCGGCCCTTTATGTTGGCGGCACTGTGCAGGTTGACCCGTGAGTCATGGAAAGTTGTACCACAATGTGTGAGATCATCCTCTTTAATTAACTTCTCCACGGTCATATCAGCTCAAGCGCATGAATTTTAACTATTACAACCTGAGAACTGTGTCACTTTCCGGGAGAAAACGAATGTTTAAGTTCCTTAGGACTCCAACTCTCCCTTCGAGAACAGTGCTTCCTAAACTTTCCCCAATCGTGCACCCCTTTCAGATCCACGATCTAACCTACATTCCCTTTCTAGATCTTCATAAAAACGAGAAACAAAATTATAACTTTAAAGATATAATCAGTCGTTCCATATTTAAATAAAGCTTTTGTGCTAATCTAAAAAAAAAAATCGTGACAGGGGGAAATAAAGCTTTCTAAAAGTGAATGACCTAATGTCAAACTCTGCGTTAGTTGGGTCATCATAATTACTTTAAAAAAGTAAAATAGTATATATTAATAAAAATCCAATCTCGCAATAGACTAGACCGTTGAGGACAGGAATATTGGTGTTAGAATCCTGGTCAGGTGTTCTGGGGGTGGTTTTTCCTAAATTGTTTTCTATTCTCTCTCCACAAAATGCGGGCTAATTTTCTAAATTTAATCCTATTTCATCCTTAACTTATTAGCTTAATTAAATAGTACATGCGTATAACCTGAACTGGTTGTACGATACGGTGCTAAAAGAAACTCTATAGTGTCACGTACCCCTCTAGAAACTCTACGTTCTCCTAGGGGTTTGGGAATCACTATTAGAACAAGATGCCACGGCGATCCTCCTAAAAGTATGAAAATACAAGTTTATTCTCCCATGCGTGTTTGATTCATGAATCTAATAAAACACTTGGGTACTCGGTATCCTCGGTGTCTCATGACGATCCTAAATTTATAAAGTGCATGTTAAATACCAGTAGTTAAAAACAAATATATTACTATTATTTTTCATGTAATATTTTAGTTTCAGTGGCACGCGACTTACTGATCTTCCGGATTATCATTAACTTGTTAACTAATCTATGAGCACAAAAGTATCTAGGAATAAACCAACATTACCTGGAGAGTGTATGGTAAAACAATTACATCTGGATAGGATTGAACCCCGACTTCCCGGATTATAGTTATAATTAATGTAAATCATGCCACCAACTCAGTATTGCAACCCTGGTCACTCAAAACGCTGCCTTTTATCGGTGTATTTTCTATTCGAGAGTTATATGAGCATCTGTACCAGAACGCATTTTATAAACCATCCATCCAGATTTGACATCACACGTCACCAAATATATCGCCAAGCATAGTTATTATTTTATTTTGTTATAATTATATCCATTTTGTATATAATATATTGCGGCAAGGGCTCTTCGAACACATTTTAGATTCCCCGAATACAGCCGAGGCTTCCTGTACACTGCCGAGATTCCCCGAACACAGATGAGGTTCCCAGAAAACATTTGAGACTCCCGAACACAAACGAGGCTACCCGATGACAAACGAGACACTCCAAACACAGCCGTAACTCCCCGAATTGTATGATCTTGTTCTTCTCTACGATTACAATCACGTGGTTAGCTATTTAAGATCAATGGCACGTATTAACGATGTAATTTAAATATATTTAACTAAGTAAAATATATTTGCAATAGTTCACTTTTTTTAAATAGTATTTAAAATGAACTTACTGAACCGACTGATCAAAACATGTGAATTTTTATGAGCCAGAGGGAAAGGGTCTAGTAATATTGCCAGTAGAGTTATTTCCACATACCTTCCAGTGTTCTTTTACATGCCACAATCGACATGAGACTGATGGCTTTAGTTTCCTTCTGAAATAAGTTGTGCTACGGATTTTTATCGCTCAAGAATAGATTCGTATTACAAAATATATACATACTGGTACGTGAATAGTGACTGTTTTTTGGACGGTTCATACTTAAAATTCCAGTATAATATGATATTTAAAGTGCACTTTCTAAACGTACACGCAATATCAGTGCATGAATTACAAACTAACTTAACTTAAGTCATTATAATATAGTAGGATTGTGGTAGAACGCAAGTTTTAAAAAAAATACAATAATTTCTAAGTTATTTGAACTAAAATTATACTTTTTTTAGTATTAATCAAACTTTATTCATAATAGACCTGTCTATTAAAAGTGATTGCTTCAGATCAAATTATTAATGTGTTAATATAAGTAGATAGGTTTAATAACTTTTGTAACTGTCATCTACTGATATTCCTACCAGAACCCTACTAAACACACCCAGCTCTAGGGCTGAGATATTTACTAAATTTATAAGAGAACTATTCCGTTTGTGAATAATAATGACCGGAAACCGAACAAGTATACCCTGGGTGGGTTATCGACCTTACTAACCATTTATACTCCAGTATAGTAAGAGCCCGCCCTTACCGGACAGTAAATCAAGACTTTACCTCTCTTTAATTGTTGGGGTTTTATGAAATACGCACCCAAACCACTGTTAGGTCCAGAGATGATCGAGTCGGCCGAGCTGTGGAATATCCCGTGTTGAACCAGTGTGGGTGCCTTTTCACTCATACGCCGGGGGAGCCGATGGAGGGTAACAATGTACCCGTCTTCTGTGGTCACATGATGTACTTCCACCGGGTATCCGCTCTTCTTAATTATCTCTGGCTGAAACCCAGATCATTGGGTTTCTTTAGAGCACGTCTCACTACACAGAGTGCACCCAACTTAGGTTTCAGAAGTAGTCTTACATTATCAAATTGAATAATAACTTCACCTTCTTACGAAATAACTTAGTTTGAAAAAATAAGGCATTGGTTTTAATCAAATGTAATTTATCTATGTAATTAATATTTACCAACTATGCTAGAATTTTGGTTAAAGTATAAAATAAATTTTTTATGGGCACATACCATTTAATGAAAGTAATTTAATGTTTGTTTACATTAGCTATTCACAAAACCAGGATGTGTAGATGCGCTGAACGGTTGGCAGTTGTACGCATGCGTGGATATAAAATAGGAAATGAAGTGAAACAATTACACATGTAGGCCTATATCAGTCAAGTACATAATATTAATATTGTTACAAGAAAAGAACTAAATTGACCTAACCTTAAAAAGGTCAACTTTAAAGCTACGATTCACATCAAAGGTCAAATTAGTATAGGCGTTAATCTTACGATAGACTGGATTGGTGGGCGCGAGGGGGTCAAGGTTCTAATCTCGGTGGTGTAGACCTACTTATGAGTCTTTTCTTAAATGTTTTTGCAATATCTCTATGAGTAAATTATGTTTAATTAACTCTAATGACTAGCTTCCTTATCCCTCCACCCGCCTCGGTGGCGTAGTTGGCTAACGCGCTTGTCGTGTTGAGCTCTACTGCTGAGGACGGGGAGATCGAGGTTCGAATCTCGATTGGGTGAACTGGGGGTGGCTTTTACTAATTGGTTTTCCACTCTCCTTCCACGCAAATGCGGGTTCACTTCCTCTAATTCGACCTTCCTAATCCATTAGAATAATTAGTACTTAAAGCGTATAAACCGAACGGGTAGTAAGACGTGGTGCTAATTATTATTATTATTATTATTATTATTATTATTATTACTTATCCCTCCATATTCTCTTAGTGTAATATGCGGCTATGCTGGACGGATAGTAGGACTCGATGTACAGTAAAAAAAAAGTTTTATTTATATTGTTCAAGAAACCGCGAGTAATAATTTGTCCTTTACCTGCATTTAAAGAGGACTAGACAGAAAAATAAACTTATAAGACTTGTGTCACTAAAGAAAAACCTGTACTTTAGCTATGCTATTGCTTTTAACGTGTCTCTATATGGCTGATAAATGATATCTATCAAAATGTTTTGATTTTTGATTCATTAATAATAGTAAGTAATACATTTGTTGTTATTGTTTGTTTTGTTTGAATGAATTAGATTGTTCACATATTGGCCTTGATGCTAAAGGTAAAACTGGTCTTGGTAGAGTAAATATGGCGGGGGAAACAATCCACGTGTCAGATATATCTCAACCGGGGTATAAGACCATTGAAATGGAAGAGTAGGCATGCTGATAGGTCTTCTTTGGATCGTCTACAAACTATATCATCACACAACTTACAAACTAACTTGAGCAACTAGAACATCCAGTTCAACTGCCTTTAATTAATCAGTTTTATAAGGGTAAAAACCTTAATTACTTTGTTTATACAATGTTTGTCTCTTCTGTATATTGAGCCCGGGACATATATAGCAATAGAGGTTGATGGTTTACAAGATTTTAATTCATCCAATAATCATATACATACAACAAATATATAAGCAACAATAATGGACCTTCTTCTGTGGCCACGTGGTCTAAGGCGTCACTCTCCTGTTAGACTAGACTGCCGATGACAGGAAGACCGGAGTTTGAATCCCGTTCGGGTGTACTGAGGGTGGTTTTCCTAAATGGTTTTCAACTCTCCTTCCATGCTAGTGTGGTTGCGTTTCCAATTAATTAAATGTTCCCTATCCCTAACCCATTAGAGTAGTTATTACATAGGTGTATATTCCGAACGGGTAGTAAAACGCAGTGCTAACAAATAATACCTTGCACACCTAAGGACTCTCGGGAGACAAGATATACAGGTAATACAAAAATAAATCAATTTTATAACAAACCACATAGGGAATTGCTGGTGTGTGTGAGATGGAGGACAAAAGGGAGTAATTAGAAAAACTCGCTCCCCATACCTGACTACTTTAGTTATTAAACTTGCATGCATAATGATTGCCATTGTACAAACAGCAGCATATAACCAACCACTCCCGAGTCGCTGGTGCGTGTGGTATTAATAATAGCTCAATAGGTAGCCGATAATTTCTACGAGTGTTTCATAGATTTTGCCTTAAACTATGATTGAATAATGACCCTGAACACGGAACGAACCCTGGATAGCTCAGTGGTAGAGCATAAGTTTTCTAAGCCAAAGGTCCTGGAATTTATTCCTGTGTAAGGGTGTTATTTTTCAATTCAAGGATTTAACATAATTAAGAAAACAATGTTTGTGTAGCATAATAAATCATTAGAGTATCCCCATTTATTTTGGTGGGGTGTAAAGGATATAAATGTATTATGAGAACTTTCTTTACAAGTAAATTGGGTGACCTGGTGGTCTAGGGGGTAAGGTGTCAGACTTCTGTCCTGGCGGCCGAGGTTCAATCCTCGGTCCCGGCACAGATTTATCTGATTACCAAACCCTTCCTTCACCTCTGACAAGACATCTTGTGATGCCAGGCCTCCACCGTGGTTCGGATTCCACGTTAAACTGTAGGTCCTCCATTTCATCTCACAATCGCCCTACCATTGCACATTAGCGTAAGTGCGTATAACCCGAACGGGTAGTAAGACGCGGTGCTAATAATAATAATTTACAAGTAAATTCAAGGTCGTGACCCTAGATTAGGGTATGAGAGAAGCCCTTTCCCCACCCCAGCCTCACCCTATCCAGAGACATAACTACAAAGACGTAATTTCAAATTATGTTTACACACCAGTTTGCACTCAACCTTCAAAAATGGATGTGTACGTTGTCCAGCCAGCTAATATTTTGAATGCAACATAATTATTTAATCTCATAGGTGCACTACACACACAATGTTAAATATTTTATATAGGCCTAATACTTGTAGGTATTTTAATACCATAATTATTAAATGTAACATTTTAACTAGGTATCTCCCATTTAATATGTAAGTTAAATAATAAGTGTTTTTTTATCTTATCCAAATTTAATATAATTATAATTTTGAAACCTTTGTTCCAAGATATAATATATGAGAAAATTTGTGCGCTCGTGTCATAACATTTACTTTGTTACTTTTACTGATTCTCCGAGAGGGGACGATCATTTTAAAGATAAAGATGTTACTTTCTTTACATCCGTTATTCTTTCCAGCCTGTGGTCTGGGTTATTTCATTTTAAAGATAAGAATGGTGTAGCTTAATAATGAAAGAAAATTGGTAGTCTTATTTTATATACCCTCCATAATAAGAAAAGTAGCAGTCTTTTTTTGATGGATTCCGGTATGACGTAGCTTAAAGGATAGGACCATACTGTTGTCCGTCATGGTAAGACTGCTACTGTACAGGGGGAACGAAATGCGTATAGATTAAATATTAAGTCAATAAAAATTAGTAAAGTACAGAAATTATGTTGATTATGGTGTATGAAAGGTAATACCCGAAATTATTTAAATATAGGAATCCTGAGTCCTTGGACTATTAGAGGAGGTAGGAGGTGGCTGTGAGTCTGCGGGAAACCTGTCTAAAAGGTTAATAACATCGGTACAGTTTTAACAAGACCTGTCTATCCTTTTAAGATTACATGACATGCCACTTGATATTATGTTGTGGAATAAACATCTCCAGTGCACCAGGTCAGTATAAAAATCCGACCTTTTGAGCCAGGGTCAGGGCTTACTAACCATCCTCATCCGCCTCTGTCAGTGAGACGTATCAACCATTTTCAAACCACACGGCTTAGAATACAATGGTTTGTGTAGTTTTCTGGCCCCAAATCTCTATTGTCTAAAAGCTTAAACTCCCCTTCACCCTTGACCTACAACCTGCTTTGTGATGTCAATAAAAAAAAGGGGGTAAAGAAAACTATGAATCTGCTTATATCAAGGTAAAGAGGAAAGTTCACTGATAGTTATCAAATATCTTAAAATTTTCTGTTATTTGACTAACCATAAATTACTGTATTTGTCAGAGGAGAGCTAGATCTAGATCCCTTTTTCATCAAACCTAGACTCAAATCTCCATAAATACGCTTAAAAATGAGTTATGAGATATTTTCCCTCATTTTTGTATATAAATGGAACTCAAACTATTGGGTTGTTAAGGGAAAAGAGCCTTGTTGGTATTTTTCGACTTTATATTTGCGTGAACCATATTTTGAGATAAGTCATTTTAGAATTAGATATTGCGTTAGAGCTGAATGTCCACGTTGCAATTTTTTGTTTACTGAGGTGGTTCCCTTAAGTTGTTTTTCCGTAACACTTCATAGAGCACTTCGTGGATAACATTCGTGACCAGGATGGTTCACGGGACCTGATCGTCGTCATGGATCTTTAGAAACGAGGATGAGCTTGAACGAGGTCGAGACAGTTCCCTCAACAAAAACGCCGGCTCAAATCCGGGCCTGGCTCATACATAAACGGGTTTTTTATATTAAAATATTCGAAATGAACTTTCTTTTGTTTTTTGTGCTGCGCTTAGTATTGTCCGAGCTAATCGCACATTTACACATGTGGGATAATGATTAGAAAGGTAGTATTTTATAGAGTATGTACCCTTATTTGCGTGGAAGGAGAGTGGGAAAAATTTAGAAAAATGCAACCACTGTTCACCCAGACAGAAATTGAATACTGATCTTTTCGCCTCCAGAAAACCTGACAAGACGAGTCCAACGTTCAGTCAGCGTGTTCACCAATGCGGATCACAAAGGTTATTAATGGATTAACCCAAGGAGTAAGAATAAGGAAGCTGCTTAGAGAAAAGTCATTCATTTTATCATGGAAAGAGAAAAGCAAGACCAAAATGAAAATATAATCAGTGTTAAGCCATCTCAAGTGCACCCAGCTGAGATTTGAACCTAGACGTAGTACATGTCACCGCCAATCCAGTCTATTTTGAGCTTTGAACCTTAGACTGTGTGACCATTGGTGTGGGTTCCAGCACACTACCTACAAACCAGTTTAATTCATCTCTAACACTAACTTACAATAATAACAACCCATATGTTTACTATGAACGTCTATATCTTCTAGCCCAAAGTACACAATAGAACTTCCGAATTATAAAAATAGTGCACAATTAATGTTTTTTTTTTAACTTTTACTTAGTCCCAACACCTTGAAAAAAATGTTTAGGTGTTTTATGCTAATATAATTAATAAACTTTATTTTTTATCAAAATCGTTTCATGTTTTGCTACCTTGACTAAACTTGTATTTTAAATAATAAATTGATAATGTTCTTCAAACTTAGTAGAGTATTTATAAATCATGGCTTTGTTTTCAGAATTGAAATTGCTTATCAAGGACATTACATAAATAAACGATAATTGATAAATGGATTAAACCAGATTTTTATAGGGGAGATAAATAGTAGTTTACCCTTCTGTGATGCGTCATTAAATCACTCAAAACAAGATAATAAATGGTTTAGCAGTAAATGCTAATTGAAGTGAATCATAAATGTGTAATTATTTATCATTTATTTATTTTTATAACTGCGTCTCACTACCTGTTTGAGTTATACGCTTATTTACTAATGCGCTAATTGTTTTAGGGGTAATGACGGTTATATTTAAAGGAAATTTACAATAAGTAATAATTAGTTGTTTACTTACCACATCTAAGAAAATGTCTGCCCATTGACTTTCTGTTTTGGGCAATTCATCAGGCAATTGTTTAAAAAAAACGCCAAGGATCCATGTTAAGGCTGGAAGGAGGCTGGCATTCATTGCAACAAATATGTCACCTAAAAGGAAACCATTTTCACAATGTCAACGAAACACCAGATTTATATTTATGTCCTCATCAAAGAAAATATTGTGATAGACTTTAGTTTTGGCAAACCATTTAGGACTCATGTTGGTGACTGAAACAACAATGTTTGTTTTACCTTGATGAAATATCCGCACGCCACGTCCTGCTGCTATTCTGAACTATCCGCATATTTACACCATGTTATAATACTTTCGTGGAAGCAGATGGAAAAACAATTATTTAGGTAGATCACCTCATTATACCACGCTGGGATTCAAATCACAGCTCCCTTACGATAAAGAACCTAGGCTAGACGAGCTTGACCTTTAGTCCGCGAATCCACCAATGCGGGTAGCACGCCTTTATTAGAGTTGTAAAATTAAGAAGGGGAATCACACCTAAAATAGCTTGAAATATTTATATATGGTGATAAAATTTGACTAAAAATTGTTAAATAAAATAAATTATATAATCTTAACAAAATTTGAATGGCATAGTAATTCATAAGTGTATCACTAATACAACAGATTATAAATAAACTATGCATAGGCCAACATATTATTATATTTTAATCACTACACCAGACCCTCAGCCTTTTAGAAGTTTCGCTGCGTTCCTTGATCCAGGTTGAAGCCATCAACACTGGGGTTCGCTAGTGTCAATGCTCAGTGATAACAGTACAGTAGCCCCATGGCTTCTTTGGTGCTGACTGACAGCTCACAGCTGACTTCTGACAGTCAACATTTTGGTATTATACCTAAATTTTGACTGTCAGAAGTGACATCTGCTAAACACATGTTTTTGCGGATCATATGATTCGGCGTAGGGATACATAATTTGGTCTGGTAACTTTTCAAAACTGTCAGTCAGCACCAAAGAAGCCATGGGGCTACTGTACTTCCGAATGTGCAGTTGTTAAACTACTCACTTTTAACAGGCTCGTCATAAAGGGGCCATTATAATTGTAATGGGTAGTCTGCTTAAACTTTTTGTGAGGTGGGATTATGTGAAGAAGGGATTGAGTCGTTACCTGAACCTAGCTTTGTGGAAGCTGGTTTATTGACACGAGATGGATATTTGTATCCTATCTCTAGTTAAACCATGTTTTAAAAAAAGTTGTTAATGCGCCTTTATGGCACCTATCGATATTCATGTTGAAGGACTCAAGCTCTCCCACGAAGCGCAGCTATTTTAACCTGGAGGCTGAGGGTCAGATGTACACCTTGTTTGTGGCCAAGGGTGTACAACATTTCAAATATCAGTCTCTTTTGGTTAGTTGCTAGCGCATCTTCCGGTTAAGTATCAGGTGTGATTTCTATACAAAATTACCATTTAGGAAGTTGGGATTTCCTCTTTCACGATGATGAGCAGACATTCGGTTGGTTGGGTGTAAAGTTATCTTGCAAATAATGTGGCGAAATAATCATTTGGCTCAAAGCGTGAACGTTAAACACCCCTACTAACTACAGAGTAGCTAGGGTAATTGGCCGACATTAAACATCATAAAGGGTGACCTGGTGGTCTAGGGGTAAGGTGTCAGACTTCTGTGCTGGCGGCCGGGGTTCAATCCTCGGTCCCGGCAAAGATTCATCTGATTACCAAACCCTTCCTTCACCTCTGACAAGACATCTTGTGAATGTGAGGAATGCCAGGCCTCCACCGTGGTTCGGATTCCACGTTAAACTGTAGGTCCTCCATTTCATCTCACAATCACCCTACCATTACACATTAGTGTGTGTGTAACCCGAACGGGTAGTAAGACGCAGTGCTAATAATAATAATAATAATAATAACATCATAAAGACTCATTGATGACCTTATGTTAATAAGGTAAAGAAAAACGGGTCATTTTGAATATCTTTTTAAATCAATTACATTATTGAATTAGTAAATAGACCATGCGCCTTTTAGACATCTAATTAAGTGGTACGAATTTTCAAATCTGAGTTATCAGTAAAACTTTTGCATAGTAAGTTTTCTAAAAAAAAACCATTATTTTCATATTCATATTATTAGGAAACCCTCTTCAAATATTAATTTTGAACAAAATTATTAACGTCAGTTTTTAATCACATATTTTCCAATTGTATCCATTAGTAAACTACCCTTAGTTTTTATACTATAGTAAAAATAAAATAAAACTTCCCAACACAAATTTGAACAAAACCCATCAAAACATTTAGGTTGTAGCTTCAGGGACATACCCACAATTTGTGTTTGGGGCCATATGGAACGTCAAGATTCATTATAATCCGGGGATGGATAGTGTGTTATATTAAAAAACCAACCCTTTATGATCATCTTTTCCTTGATTGTGTGGAAATTTAAATATAACTAGTTTAGTAGTGTCAATAGTAAAACTATAAAATTCATGCACTTAAATGAAAAATATAATTAATTCAGTGATGACAAGATTAAAATAATTAGATTCATGTGTAAAAATATAATAAGTTCAGTGATGCCAAGATTGAAAATATTAGATTTATGTGTAAAAATGTAAAAATATTATAAATACAGTGATATCAAGATTTAAATCATTAGATTTTCCTGTTAAAATGTAAAAATATAATTAATTGCAGTGATGTTACGATTTAAATCATTAGATTCCTGTTTGAAAATATAAAGATATTATTATTAATCCATTGAAATCAAGATTGAAATCATTAGACTACTCTGTGAAAATGTAAATATAATTTGTTCGGTTATCTCAATAATAGAGATTATTAGATTCATATGTGAAAATATAATCATTCCTGTGGTAGAATGTGAATATATTTGGTTTGATGGTGTCAAGAATGAAATAATTATATTAGCGGCTGTGTTTGATTGAACGTACCTTGAATGATCACGACGGGAAGAACCTGCTGGAGTGTCAAAGAACTTTTTATACAGACTGGTTTGTATTATGTTGTATTCTGGGTGTGAAAGTAAAGGAAATATATCAGAGTGGGTGAAAGGATTTGTCAGAGAGGGATCAAAGCCAAGAGCGCTAGTATTACTAAGATATTTCCAAAGAGCTAATAAAATATATGAAGCAAGGCTTACTCAACCAGAAGATGTGAAGAATTCGCCCATATATTTAAAAATAGATCCTGGAAGCTCTTTCAGTGTCGGATTTCCCCAGTTGTGGTGTTAGGCTAACATTTCACTTTGTTATCGTTGGCAGAGAGGTTGAGGTTCGTATTCTAGCGGGGTTCATTGAGTAGCTATCTCCCTCATGTTAATTAGCAAATATTTTCTAACCTTATTCCAAGATAATGTTGATTTACTTACTTTACACTGTCCTCATTACTATCTCTTTTGTTGAGTCGTTACTTGTGTGTTTGTGTGCGCGCGCACTTAACACGTCTTACTACCCGTCTAATATTTGAGAAGAGAGAGGACTTGAGTAGATTTCGAGGTTCTTATCCGTAGTGGAATGGAGGCTTCTATCCGCAGACTTATAGTTCCTAAGTCTGTATGATATTTAGTTTTGTGCACACACTCCTTACCCTTAGAAACGCGATATTGTTTCACCCAACGAGAAATTATAGTACTTTGTCTAATCAAATTTACTTTACTTCCACTAATGTTTCCAGCCTGTGGCCAAGTTTTTCTTTTATTCTTATTATTATTATTTACACCGCGTCTTACTACCCGTTCGGGTTATACGCACTTACTCTAATGTGTAATGGTAGGGTGATTGTGAGATGAAATGGAGGACCTACAGTTTAACGTGGAATCCGAACCACGGTGAAGGCCTGGCATTCCTCACATTCACAAGATGTCTTGTCAGAAGTGAAGGAAGGGTTTGGTAATCAGATAAATCTTTGCCGGGACCGAGGATTGAACCCCGGCCGCCAGCATAGAAGTCCAACACCTTACCCCTAGACCGCCAGGTCACCTTCTTTTATTCAAGCCATATATTTTCCACTAGCAGATTGCTAGGCCTGTCTTAGCTTAATATACTTTATAATCTAGCTTAATACTAGGACAGGCACAACATCTAGTCCCCTACCGTTAATTCATCACTGTGAAAGGGTAAATTCACAAATAACCAAAGATAAATTTTTCGGCCATGTTTAGAATCGTTCCCGGTACACTTAACTCAGTAGATAAACACGCTACCGACTGAAATGAGGTGTCGGATTCTTATAAAATTATTCGAAATAAAACTATTTCAACAACCTATATATAGATGGAAGAAAGTAAAGCTTTACGATTAAGTACAGTATATAGTCTATAAAAGGCGATGCTTGAGGGATGAATTATTACAATTACGGAAACCAGCCGTAGCTGAATTATATTCAAATAGTTGGGAAAATGACACCTGGCACGGGATTCAAACCCAGGATCTTTGGCATAGCACGTCAATGCTCTACTACTGAGCTACCCAGGGATTGTTCCGTGTTCTATATCGTCCTTCACTCATGGTTTTAAGCAGAGTCTGTGATGGACGTGTGGATATCATCAGCTACTAAGAGCTAACATATATATCACCTCCTCCAGAGACTCGACCCTGGACATGGGACGATCCCTGGATAGCTCAGTGATAGAACATTAACGCGTCAAGCCAGAGGTGCAAGGTTTGAATCCCGTGTCCGGGTGTCATTTATCCAACTATTCGAATATGATTCAGTTACGGCTGGTTTCGGTAATTATAATAATTAATCCCGCAAGCCTCGCCTTTCATAAACTATAGATTATATATCTTTCTCTCTAATCTAACCTCTTTAAGCACACTCAATATTTTCATAATTTTATTTTTTATTTTATATGTTTAAATGCATATCAAGCCACAATTATTAAAACATTGCACTCGTAATTATGGAAATGCCCTTATTGAAATCACCACAATTCAACCAATTTAAGTTAGTTTAAAAATTACACTTATATATCGTAATTGAACCCAGGACTTGGTTGGTGCACTAAGTCAAAGGTATTGTGTTCAATTCTCGTGCGCGTGTGTAATTTTTCAATTAATTTAAATTAATTAATGTATTAAGTTTAAATAACAATTTCCTGAATATATTGATGTTTATAGGAAGGCTATTAACAGAAAATGAAAATACGATACCTTTAGAAAATAGCAATAATCTCAATTAATTATTTGTTGATTTCGATTAACATATCGATCTTATTTGAATTATCAATCTATGATTGGTTTTTCGTGATGGTCAGTAGCGACAGTGTTTAAGGTGTTATGGAAGGGAAGGTCAAATATGGCCAATATTTTTACAGTATTCTTAAAATTATTAATTTTTTGACACAATTAATAAAAATATATTGTTTTATTAGATGCCTTTGATGTTATACACAAATTATTAATGTTAAGATTTCTTAAATATCTGTCATTGGTATTGTGGAGTTTGATGATATATTTTTCTCTTGATTTAAAATGTTATCATTAAATGCCAACATATTCGTGAAAGATATGTAATAACTGTTTATATTTCCATGTGTATAAAATTAAAACTAACGTATATACTCAAGCCCGGGTTCAAAGGAAGGCAACACATCACGGCCTCTTTGAAAGTTTGCAATAAAAAGTATAGGTTGGCTACATAGATTGCAGTCATGGTAAGATCTTTAAAAATGTGTACCTAATTATATTAAGTACCATATTTAAATTTTTATTTATTTCTGACAAACTATTATATATTTACCTATGGATAAGTTTTGTTTTAAATAAATTTAATTTATTGTGCATGAACTATTTACTGAATTTAATAATATACTTAACCTTGAACTTTAAGAGCTAATTATGTAAAGAAAAGACAAATTAATATACAAAAACCTTAAAAATAAAAATATTTGTTTAATGTTGTGGCCTTCAATATTTTACAGCCTTGGGGTTCCATAGCTCTAATTTTGGCCCTGTATCTACTGTAGTATAGTTTTATTTATTTTGACCACAAAGATTGCTTTGTTGTAAAAACAACTACAAAATAAACTGGCCTTTACTCGCGCTTCCTTCTATTTGTACTTACGGATCAGGACTCATGTGTGGACAGAGCAATCAGTTCTGTTACCATGGAGTCGAGCACTTATAACGTGCTACGTTGGATATAGGTGAGGAGGTTAGTGTTATCAACCCTTGAAACGTGTTTAGAATATGTATTCGTAAAGATGGTCGATAATACAATATTGTATGTTTATCAAAATATTAGAGTTTTTACTGGTGTTACACAAATTAAATATAAATTAATTAGGATATTATAAATTATGACTTATTTACTCAATGGCATTATAACTTGAAAGTTCATTGCCGAACTTAAAAAAATACGCCACATATCCCTATCTTGAACTAGTTCTATCCAGTCCACCTCACTACACACTATCCCTATCTTGAGCTAGTTCTCTCCAGTCCACCTCATTACACCTTATTTCTTTAAGGTCCATTTTACTGTTATCCTCCTATATGCGTCTAGGTTTTCCCAATGGTCGCTTCTCATTAGGTTTGCCAGTCAGTAGCCAAAAAATGCTTCCAGATTCTTATATTTGCTCTGCATGTCCTCTCTATTGTAATATACGAGTCTTTATTATCCTAATAATGCCTTGTGAATAGTACAAGGTATTTAATTCATAATTATGTAACCTCCTCCACTCCCCAGGTGGTATTGAAATGGGTGTCCCCCACGTATATATATAAAAATGTATAAATCAAGAAATGTCATTCCAATATGAAAAGTTTAGAAATTAAATTAATAATAAAGGCGTGTTCATAAAAAATAATAAAATATTATTTTAATGTTGATATATGAAAAAAATTGGCCTCTCCATAACCTTCCTCACCTATACACTGTAAAATGTCGTGTCTAGCGTCACCAACAAATTCAGTTGGACATGTTCTTCCTTGTAGCAGAGGTTAGCCTATCTCTTTTAGCGTGAAGATGAGTGGGTCAGTTTGGTCGAAGGACTAATTGATCGTGCACCAGCCATCAGCACTTGTATAAGGAACGTAAGACACATTGAATACTGACCAAACTTTGGTAGGAGATTTAGCCTTATTCCCCGTATATACGGTCAATATTTCCTTACTGAATCCAGTACAAGTCAGCTCTTATCATGTGACCTACCAAATATCATGGTGACTATTTGAAAAACAAGTCACTACCATGGAAACTTGTGCGATATTTTGTATAAAAGTATGCTGTAGGTTTCAGCGATATTTAGTTACAAACGCACGCTTAGAAGATACTCTATTTGTCCTACTTTAGCGAATTGAACAGTGATTTCCTTGTCCTTCAAAATAAACATTTTATTGTTAAGAAAATATATATAATTATATAGAAAATCGAGTGAGGACTTATTATATATATGTGTGTGTAGTATATATATATATATATATATATATATATATGTGTGTGTGTGTGTAGTATATATATATATGTATTCCCAATAAAATGTTTAAAGTACATTTTAATGCAAAAATCTGCAAACATCGCAACGAATCACTAGTAATATTTAAATATATAATAAGCCCTCACTCGAATTTCTTGTTAAAAGTTTACTCGTCCAAGCCTATCAACTTTACATATATATATTTAGCTTTCGGTGTTTAATTTGAATCAAAATGCATATTTTCCCCCTTCACGCCACGATGAGAGCTTTAAAACGACCCCTCTCACAGCTCTTTATCTATTCGTTGCACCAAACTATTCAAGTAAGAAATTGAGCTGTTGTTATTTTAAACAAAGAGCAATAATTTATTATCAGTAAGCAATTATTATGAACAAATTTTTGTTTCCATAGTGATTTAAACAAAGTATGATTGTACAACTACCCACAAAAGGAAAAGATGGAAAATTCGCTAGAAAAATTGGGTTTTAGTTTAATGCTACTATTTTTGGCGGCATCCTATTACCCTAATAACCTTTAAAATGAACGTTCATTTGTCAAAATCAGTTAAGCCTATTTTTTTCGTAATTTCAATTACCGAGAATGAGTATATCAAATTTTATATATATAGAGAGAATAAACAAATCAATATTATAAAAATAATTATATTTTTGTTGTTTCTGTTGGTTGTTCATAAAACAAGCGTGAACACAATGACCCTTGAAGTGAGGTTGTATTGTGATCGTCAAAAAATTGGCATTCATGACTTCCTTAACCGTATTTGTATGTTTTATAATTATATTTGTCTGTAATTGGGACTAAAGCCGAAACCATTTTACCGATCTGACTAAAACTTGGTTTTAATAAGGTTCCTCAGAGAGGTTCTTATAAATATTCATTTAACCATAGAATTAGGGTAGTTTACTTAAGGGCTAGAAGATAAAAATGTGATTTTCTCAAATTATCTCTAACAGTTTTGATTCAAATTCGCATATTGTTTAACATTAGCTACAAAAGAAAAATAGCTTATCTCATTTTCTTATGAAAATGACTTTGAGCGTAGACCTATTTTACCTAAAAGAAGATTTCCCATTTTTATCAACTTTGGCAACTCAGAGATTAGTAATAATTTATAGTTCTAAATGTTTAGGGCTCTTAAAACGAAGCTCATTTTATTTAGAATAATATTTTATAGAAGGTTTTTCCAAGAACGGAGAGGTTGGGGTTTGAATGTCAGCTGGGTGTACAAGAATAGTTTAACACATATTAGTTATCACCTTGTTTTCCTATCCTCTCGCCATGCTAATATGGGTGCGCTTCCTCTAAGGAAACTTCCTTACCCTTAACCCCCATATAAGGTTATTATGAACCCTTTCCACTCACATTGGTGGACAATTGTAGTAAACAAAAGACTTGTCCAGTCTGGTTTGCCAATTATTGGGAGGTTGGGGTTCGAATTTCAGCCGGATGTAATGAGAGTAGTTTCTACTTAAATATATACTTTCTCTAAGATCTTCCTTGCTCATCTTTATTCCATTAACATAATAAAATGCGTTTTGTTCATATTAAGACATGATATGGGTATAAAAAAATTGTTTCATTTAAATGTAATTCTACTTGCCAAAAAACAAGAATAGTTAAGTGAATGTTCAGCCCACATGCTTCTAGCTCGAGAGGTTATATATTCGCAGTTTATTCAAAGAACGCTTTTTAATCTCTTAGGCATTTTTTAGTTCCAAGCATTTTGTTGGCCGTTCTGGCTGTTAACGACTTAAATTTTGAAAGACACAGGAATTGAAAAGTGAATTTTAAGGAAATATAATCTCATCTCTTTGAAATAACCACCGGGAAAATCATTATGCTTAAAACCGATAGAATGCAACTGACTAATCTAAAATTTTGGAGTCGGAGTAATATATGTGTTGATATAGGAATAATCTTATCCTATATTTTATAAAGGGTTTAAAGAACAACCTTCATGATTTCATATGCCAAGACACGTGACATGAAGCTATCCCACTTTGAAGATAATTGTAGTATGACTTTTTTTTGTCTATGTTGGCTACTCTAATTTTAGTTATTTGTATGCATTTTATAAGGGACTTTATGTACATTAGCTAGCAAGCATCTACCGCGGTTATCCAAAGGCGTCTCTTCACAAAGGCAAGTATTAAATAGGGAAAAATTAAATACAGTTCCATTTTCACAGGAAGGACCTTTAGATAATACAAACATACATATTCGGTAGGTTTTCAAGACATAACATTGAAACAAAAACCATAAATTCTTAAATAATTCAAAAAATAGTCTTAAAATTTGGGAGAAATTAATGGTTTTATATTAAAGATTGTTTTTGTAAGTTTTGATTTATCAACTCACTAAAAGGCCAGTAGGAATCTTTCTATCAAAATGTATGTTTAAAAAAAGTCCGTGGAAGCATAAGTATATCTATCTAGAATAAGAAACAAGAAAAAAGTGTATTTTGAAATGCTAGTCAATGCTGTTCAGGGCAACAGTAGAATGAGTGTGTATATTCATCAGAGGAAGAGTAAAAAAGTTATCAGCAAAAAGACAAGAGACCTCAAAGGGCGAATTGCTCATTTTCTTAACTTTAATTTTATTTTGTATATTGTTGTCTAAATCTACTTAAGAGTGCTTCCGTGCGTCCAGCTAGGATGCAACCAGATTTATAAAATAGCTTTGAAAACTCCAAATAGCCAACGCCGCTAAAAATAGTTTACATTGCCATCGGCTGATTTTATAAAACGTTATTATATATGAGGCGTCTATAAATATACGTCTGTTTTATTTCCTTTCTTATTCTTTGAGTACGAGTGTGTATAACTTAAAGTGCAGACGATCACATTATTTTTGTTATTGGTTTAATACTCACACAAGTGAAGAAACGCGTATTTTATGGTTCGTCGAAAGAACATAAAGCCTATGCCTAATGCGATTAATATTAACATAAGAGTAGTACTACTAAAACAGTATCTCGGATAAAATAAATATCATATGGAAGAAGTGTCACAGACATAAGAGCTATAATATGACAAGGAAAAAGGAATTTCAACAAAATGAGGCAGTTTTTGACTTCAAAGAACTTAGATGGAAAAGATAAGAGTGCGTTCCTTAAAAACATGGTACTGGAGTGAGGGCCTCACTGGATGTGAACAATCTACTCAATCTCAACTATATAGGATAACAACATGGTACTGGAGTG
>CABEEJ010006345.1:0-16009 GCA_901482245.1 Timema douglasi
GTTTCAAAAATGCTCACTTGATTGCGCTGTAGTCACTGGGGGTCGCACCTAGCGATCCCAACGTTGAGGGAGTAAAGCCTCGAAATAGAGTGCAACAATTTTAACCTAGGGGCTGGGGATCTGTTCTATCCTTCTCTGTGCCCACGGTCAAAGAGATCCATCCTAGAGTGTAATATTTACATGCCTATAACTCTCGTGGGGACTTGGTCTACCACAGTTCAGGTCAAAAATACACATATTCCAAGCTCTGTCCTCCCATATCTTAACTAAAAAAATATGGTAAAGACCTTGTAAGGAGCAATACAAATATTCACCTGGAAAGAGGATACGGAAATGAAGTGTATCCACCCTATTTCTTGGGTATGCTGTTCCTTCACCTAGTGGTCTCCAGGAAGATTGTTTAGTGAAACCTTCTAGACCAGGGATCGGCAAACATTATTTGGGCCGTGATCGACTTATAAATTTATCATAGGTTTCGTGATCACCCATCGCTTTTCCCCTCTACGTTTTATTATTTTGTCTATACCTTGCTTCAATTAAATATTTGCTCAAATACTTGTGTCCCCACCTTTATAAAAAAAATATAATCAATGAAACGTATATTCTCATATTAAATTTAAAAAACCATTACCGATTATGACCGATCAAGGTCACACTCAAATATTATTTGAAATTACTTGATATATTGGGAAGCTTAGAACAAATATTGACTTTTGATGATTATGTAATTTAATCCCTCGATGTACCAGAAATTGATACGAGATCGACCGGTCGAACGTGATCGACTAGTTGCCGACCCTTGTTCTAAACTATTAGCTCGATAAGAGATTTCAACAAGAAGCTCACAGGTATAAGACACTTTGGGTTTCAGTTATTTTGCTTGTGTATGTTTATGTAAATGAGTACATGTGTACAAGGCACCCAAGGGATCCCACGTTTGTATCCAATCCCCGAACAATCAAATACACCCTGCACGTATTTGTTTCTTTCTCAATTCAAACAATAACTACGCAACCTTTAACTATTCTTTTTGGGACTATGGTGCATTGTCCACAACTTCTAGCAATGACACAGTTTGTCTCAATTGCTATGGTAAAAATGACCACAAGAATTCTTACATACACCCTAAACTAAATAATCATTCATTCCCATGGAAATTTAAACATCCTACATAAAAATGAGTATAGAACTTCAATGTTCTTACTACTGAGCTAGCCAGTGAAAAAACCTGATCGAGACCTTACATAGCCCATTTTGTAATCCGACCAGAGAATTATGAATTTAGTTGTCGTGGACAAATGCAAGTGCCATATATATATATATATATATATATTTGTTTTCTTATTATTATGCAGCCATAACACGAACCAAATATACTCTTATTTTGTCAACAAATATTGCTATTGATTTAGATAATTAAAATTAACTTTTAAATTTTAGCACCACGGGTTACAACCCGTACTAATTACGATAGTGTGCTAGGGATGATAAAGGTTTAGTCGAGAAGAAATGTACCATCATTTCCGTGGAGGGAGAATGAAAACCCACACTCAGTACACCAGACTGGTATTTGATCCCCGATATCGCCGTCATTGGCATTTCACTTTAAAAACACGTTGTTCACATAACGCAAACTAGCCTAGACCAGCTAGATTAGCAGCACTCTCCATTTCGGATCTATGGTTTAAAACGAACACTTAGAAGCAATAATACTAACTACCATGATAGCTTAAAAACCAAACATAGAACGTTCTTAGTCTCCAGAACCTGCCTCTCTAGCCAGTCTCCTCCACGTAGCTATAGGCCTTCCAGAAAAGGCCAGTTGCCTGGTCCACATAACACCAGCCCCTTGTATTCAAATGAGATCCGTATTGTTACAATAAGCCTGTTACCAGAATCACCGCTAGATTAACACCATTTTACCTGAGTCTTATAAACTGACAAGAGCTCATGAGCTGTCATATGTGGCATATGTGCTCATTAAACTCTTGACCATAATTCAAAGATTAATACACCCCAAAGGGAAGCGCAGTCAAAAACGGAAAAGGGAAACTGCATTGAGATCTAGGAAAATGAAAGATGTTTTAATGACTTGATTTGCATAATATTCCAACCTTTAAAACACACCTTTTAGTATAGAAAATAAAAAATGACTATACTGGTTTTTTCATTGGCGTTTGGATTTCAAATTCTTGGATGGGTGTCATTTTTATATATTCATAGTCTAAGCACAAAGCCAGCACAAGACTTAGTAACCAACTTAACCTAGGACAGTACGCTTATAAAATTACACAACAATATCTGCCACCTAAATATTTAATAATTTGCTATCAAGACTTAGAAACTAGCTTATCTAGGACAGTAAATAATCTTCCCGGCTAAGATTGAACGAAGACGAACTCACTTCAATTTCATACTAAAAGTAATCTACTGAATACAAACAAATACAAAAATATCAGTTTTCTCTAAGAGTGTTAAGCCGTTTTATAACAAACTTCCCAACTAGGTTGACAATTTAAATTAGAATAATTAAAGTCATCTCCCACAATTTTTATAGAACACTAATGTATATCCAAGTAAATGGGTACTCCATGATTTAAATGGGTGTTAGGTCACATGACATTTAAAGATGTGACTTCAACCAAAGAAACTCGGAGAGGAAGTACCGGCTACACTGACCACAGCGTTATACAGTCTAAATGTTAATATAATTAACAAAAGGGTGGGGGGAGGGGGTGCTTTAACTTGAGTCAGTAAATTATAACTCCTCGCTCAGCGCACTTCCAGAACCTGGAGGGAAGAGAGGGAGACTCTCCTAGGAAGGGGAAGGAGGGGTGGTATCACCATCTGCTACCATCACCGCACCTTACAGGGAGGTTACTCGCTTGCTCCAGCGTTCGTATCACCAGGTACACTCCCGTCTCGGGTAAACTGGAACATCTGCCAATACCACGCTGTATCACAGCGGCGTGTGGGAGAAGTTGTAGGCCTCCAAGATACCTTCATAAAAATTGTAATGTTTTGAATTTGCATCGTTTCTTGTATATTAATATATTTTGCTACCCCTGAAACCGAAATAAAATGAACCTTTTGACTTTTGCTATTACTGGATTAATATTTGATATAAAGTGTAGCTAATATATATACACACACAGCGAGCTTTACTATCCAACTTAAATATCAGCATATTAGATGGGAAAGGTAGAATTGTTATGAAATGTACAGGTTTTTGTGTAGAAAGAGAGTGATCATATATTTCAGAAGAAAAAAACTGTACACCTGGTTGGGATAATATCGACAGACTTGACAAGACTGATGCCTTTTCCCACTTGCCTACCGTTACGGGCATCTAATATCTCACTAACAATGCCACGTTTGGGGCATATACAAAGCTCCATTGGTTATTAGAAAATATTTGAAAGATGAAATAATAGAGTGATTTGTTTATAATAATAAGGAAGGGCCAAGATCACTTGATGAACCTCTCGTAAAATGGAGAGGATGTTTAAGAAGTCATCTACAAGCTGATTAAACATTTAGAGGTAATGATAGAGTATGGACATTGTTTTGTGTTGGTGAACGTATGGTTAAGTGATACTGTCTTTGTTATAAGTAAAACTGGTATTTCTATGAAGATATATATATTTTCTATTCCTCGCCATTTAGATGCTCATAAAATATAAATGTCAACGAATCATCACATTTGGGTTATTATATTTAATTTTTATTTCAAAATTCTTTACATATTTTAACATTTTTACGTATTTCACATTATTTTACATAAAACTGCATATTTTGTGATTTTCTACTGTATTTGTCGACTAATTACAAATCATTGTACTTCTAAACATTGTTTGGTTGGATATTACAGCTGAAAGGAATGTTCCAATGAATTATTTTAAGGGATAAAATCCAGTTCAGGTACTTGAGGGGTTTTCCTCTAAGTACAGTACATGCCCTCTCCTTCCACAATCAAGTCTGCTCAATATGATCCTTAGGGTGGATTTATCTAATAATTTTGCTAAAAGATAGGAATAGAAGCAGCCAAATTGAACATTTTGTAGCTGTGAGGTCAGTAATATAAATGTTCGCCTGTGAGTGTGCGATATTTGCGCGTGACTCTCAAAATGCATTCCATGATCCAAATGTGGCCTGTTCAACTGAATACATCAGAAGAAACTTCAGCTGGATGAGAGTATCAAACGACTAAACTTCTACTAACAGAATATATGGGTATAATGAAAAAAAATATTGGAAAGCTAAATGCTGTGCAAGGCAAAACTGTTGAAGGTGTTTCTAACAAGTTTAAGTCAGTGTTAAAAAGAAATACAGGATATTCAACGTTTGTCTGTGTAAGCCATGTTCTTAAAGGAAATTATGTAAATGATATTTTTCTCCCAAGAAAATTATTCTGATAAAATACGCCCAGTGATATTCTGGGAGACGTGGAAAGTTAATTTTATGCCTACTATATTCTGTCTGAGGGGCAGAAATCAATGACCTAAGAAAACATTGAAATGTATATAATAATGTGTATTGCGCAGAAAAGTACAAATAATCCATCAATCCAATCCCATTGTAAACACGGGAAATATTATTTGCCTGGTAACATATTTATTTTATAGTTATTATTATTATTATTATGCTACATATTTTTAAAAATATACATATTTATATGATACTACATGATAACCCCAGCTATAGCTATAAGTAATCGCCAATGGCTCTACTGGCCATCGTTGACAAACGATCTATCTCAACAGGCTTAGGAGGGTGAATTGTACTTTTAAGGACTAAAAAAACGCCTTTTCAGATGATATTCTAATGGAATTATTAAGTAAATATAGAAAAATGACACCCAGAGAGGGATTTGAATCCTGGTCATCCGAATTCTATTTGGTTATATAATTTAATGATACACTGAAAGGAATAAACCCCTTCCCGGATAAATCATTCGTTAGAATGGTTGCCATGAAAATGCGGAAAACCAGGGTTCAAACCCTATTAAAGTATAATTTTTCTACATACACAGTATCCGATTCAACTAAAAATAATTATTGGAGAGACTAAGGACTGATTACAAGATATCTAAACTACCTATTCTAAGGAACCAGTTGTGAAAGATGGACAGAGACTTACTGAATTGATTTAAACTATAGCCAAAATGAGTATAATTAAGAGGATAAAGTTTTAATGACATTCACGATGCCTGTATTAACTATCAATGAGAGGTAACAAAAATACTTGAATAAACAACCCCAATATACTTCCTTGGGTATCCAACCCTGACTTCACTATACACTCATCCCACCCCGGAGCTCATAAAATATGAATAAACAAATATAATGTTTAAAACTAATTTGAATATGGGTCAATTTGTATTGGCCGGTGTTTATTTTGGTCGTCATTGAAGATAAGGTCGGTTTTAAAATCCCAGCTGTTTAAATTGGGGTTAAGCTTACAAAAGGGATTCATAAACGTGGTTTTATCATACAAGGCAATACGACTGCATTTATTCTAAACTACCCTTCTATTACTTACTCTTTAAACCAATTGTATTCAAACTTTTATGTTCGCCTAACTTAAGATATAATTTATCTTCAATTTTGTACCCTAAAAGTAGTTGGTGCATAATGCAAGCTATATATATTCTATTATATACGTCTAGGAAAGAGAGAGAGAGTAAAATAAAAATTACTCTTAAAGATCGCATGTCCTTACGGCCGGGTCTCTTGTGGCAAACCCCAAATATGGCCCTGATTATTTATTGTTTATCATGAAATTATACGTATATTTTTAAATTTGAATTTTTCTTACCCCTAAAATATCTTCGTGTATTCCCGGTTGAATACCATTTACTTAGATTAAATAATTTAATAGGCCTTATCTTGAAAGTCATATAATTATAAAAACAATAAAAGAAAAGATCACTAGCTCTCAAGTGATAAATATTGCTAAAAGGTATCTTCTACCACTTTCAAATAATCTCTACCATTTAAAAACTACTATGTATTTTTTTATTAAATACACCCAGTTCAAGACCTGCCAATATCTCTTTTAGTCACTGAATCTTAGTGCCCGTTTGGGTATTATACAATAATACCCATACTTACATCAATCACGGAGATAGAATAGGGATGAGGAAATAATATTTTAGAGAAAATTTACTTGAATTTGCGTGGAGGAAACATCTCTTACGGGTTATATTAAAACAGATTCAAGATCTCTATTGTCATTATAACTTCAATAGACATGTTCAAAACCACAACGAACAAATTGTTTAAGGTTCACTATAATCCTCGTTCAACCCAAGATAAAAATAGTTCATTGACTTAAAACTTTGAAGTTAATTTCAAAGTGGAAGACGCAGCCCCTAAGTGTTGGGACCAGAGTGTACCTGTGACGTAGCCGAGGGTGGGCGAGGCCCCGCTAGATCTGCATATTGAACAACTAAGTCTTCTTTCCTAAACAGGCTTCACACACACACACGCGCGCGCGCGCGCCAAGCGAGCCCTACCTGCCCACCAGTCCACACATGCACGCGAAGTTAGCGTCGACACACTCGCACTTTCAATTACATTTCTAATCGCACCGGTGTGCACATGGCCTGAACGCCAGACTCATCTAATCTGGTTTTATGATGGTGAGGGAAGGTTGGGGTTTGAATCCCAGCCGGTGAGCTGAAAGAAGGGAAGGGGTCCAAATTGTGATCCTCACTATGTCTTTAACCATTTTATTTTCGTTATTGTCCTTAAATTTCACCTTCCTCATCCTGTGTCCTTACTGCCAGTAACATGCGTACCACTAAAAGTAATTAATTTAGACTCTACCACAATTAGCTTGAATCAACTTGTAAACATCGCATCGTTTATTCTAGAACATATACTCTCCCTCTCCTGACTCTTCAAGATGAGGACCAGATCTCATCCTAATTAAACCAGTGATCCTCGAGGGCTGATTGTTCCTCCTCCCCACCCCCCGCCCGCCCCATCTAGCCCTCCCTGTCCTTAACAGTCTGCGCTAACTACACAGCTCAAGTAACAATGTCGGAATATTACCGTCCAAGGATGTTTAAATGAAGTAATTGAGCTTCAGGAGGATTCTCTTACAATCTAGGGGTTGGGTTCAAGAAAAACAATTACAAGGTTATAAACCTTACCAAGCTTAAAAATTAGATGGCTACATCAGGTGAAATATAGTGATTAAAACAAGAGTACAATTTTCATAGCAAGAACCTTATCTTGCAGCTTAAAAAAGTTAGTACACCTACTTTTACATATTCATATATTAAGTCGTATTAACTGTAGCTGTCACCTTTGATATAAAATATAAATACCTATAAAAATGCTAATAAAATAGAAAAATATTATCAAGGCTAACCGCAAAAAAAAAGTATGAAATTGAAATGCTCTTAGCTCCAATCAGTTGAAAAATAACACCTGGACACAGGAATCGAACTAAGTCTAACTATCACACTAATCCAAGGGTACTGCGTTCAATTCCAACGCTAATTTGTCATTTTTCAATTAAAAAATATGTTTGTTATTTATAAAATTTTCTTCCTAGCAAAAATTTACTTGGCCAGCCTGTACTAGTAAACAATTCCCTCCCACTCAGTGTAAATATTGTCTTATATGTGTTGAGCGGTTGCTAAAATGAATAGTGAGAAGGAACAGTTTACTACCACAGTTCGTCAAGTCTTGCTTGCCTTGGTAACAACACTTTAGAGGGGAGGGGACAGCTTACCTATACAGTCCTGTCAAGACTTGCTTGCCCTGGTAACAACACACGAGAAGGGAAGGGGCAGTTTACTAGTACAGTCCTGTCAAGACTTGCTTGCCCTGGCAACAACACACGAGAGGGGAGGGGACAGTTTACTAGTACCATCCTGTCAAGACTTGCATGCCCTGGCAACAAACCACGAGAGGGGAGGAGACAGTTTACTAGTACAATCCTGTCAAGACTTGCTTGCCCTGGCAACAACACACGAGAGGGGAGGAGACAGTTTACTAGTACAGTCCTGTCAAGACTTGCTTACCTTGGCAACAAACCACGAGAGGGGAGGAGACAGTTTACTAGTACAATCCTGTCAAGACTTGCTTGCCCTGGCAACAACACACGATAGGGGAGGAGACAGTTTACTAGTACAGTCCTGTCAAGACTTGCTCACCCTGGCAACAACACACGAGAGGGGAGGAGACAGTTTACTAGTACAGTCCTGTCAAGACTTGCTTGCCCTGGCAACAAACCACGAGAGGGGAGGAGACAGTTTACTAGTAACATCCTGTCAAGACTTGGTTGCCCTGGCAACAAACCACGAGAGGGGAGGAGACAGTTTACTAGTACAATCCTGTCAAGACTTGCTTGCCCTGGCAACAACACGCGAGAGTGGAGGAGATAGTTTACTAGTACAGTCCTGTCAAGACTTGTTTGCCCTGACAACAAACCACGAGCTGAACGTGGTGTACATGTTATGAAGTACATTTTTTTATCCCTCGCCCAGTGGCTTTTAAAACCAATCTGAACCTTTATTTTAATCTATCTTGATTTATATAAAAAGGCAAAATTTTATTTTTAACTTTTACTATTTCAAAATATTCTTGGTGTGACTGTTTTTAACTTTAAAAATAAAACTACGAATGCTGTCATCGTATTTTTGTTAATTTAATGCTGCCATTGAACTTTATTGGGAGATCCGTGATGTTCCTGCTCTACGAGTTAAATTACATGCATCGGTGGCCACATGATCTATGATGTCACTCTCGTGTTGGACTGGACTTCCGATAAAGGGTGATCAGGGTACGAATCCTGGTCAGGTGTACTGATAGTGGTTTTATCAAAATGTTATCTACTCTCCTTCCTCGCAAATGTGGGTACATACCTATAAATTTAACCTTCTTCATTCTTAAGCTACATCAATTACGGTTTCCCGCTCGTGGCCTAGGTCAGTTATTTTGTATTCAAGTCGTTTATTTTTTTTCCACTACCGGCTGGCCTAGGCCTGTCGTAGCTTTATATGCCTTATAATCTATCTTAAGACTAGGATAGGTGCAACATCCAGTACCCGGCCGTACATTTATCAATGTGAAAGGGTAAGCCCATATTTTTAACAATGATAAATGTTCGACCATGCCGGGAATCAGAACCGGGGCCCTTAGCTCAGTAGGCAGACGCGCTACCGACTGAGTTAAGGAGTCGGATTTCATTCTTAGCTCATTAGCTCAACTATTACATATGCGAATAATCTGAACAGGTAGTGAGTGAGACGCGGTGCTAAAAGAAATTTAAATTTATATTAGATTTTATTTGAAATATTTTGAACTAAACATACAATAATATCAATCCCTCACGATATAATGATAAAGTGCCCGGTCTAGTTCATTAGCTTCAAAAGCCTTAAATAATATAGTTTGTACGCCTGTATTAAAAGTATCAATTAAATGTCACCCACTTCGGTGGCTGCAGGCATGGTGAAAGGCGCCACTCTCACAATAGACTCGACTGCTGATGTCAGGGAGATTGGAGTTATAATCTCCGTCGGGTGTACTGAGTGGGTTTCCTAAATGGTTTTTCACTCTCCCTCCACAAAAATTCAGGTAAACTTCCTTTAAATTATCCTTCCTCCTCCCTAAAATTATTAGCGTGATTAGTAAATAAGAATGGATATTAAATTATTATTACTATTATTATTAGCACCACTTCTTACTACCCGTTCGGGTTACATGCACTTACGCTAATATGTAATGGTAGGGTGATTGTGAGATAAGTGGAAGACCTACAGTTTAACGTGGAATCCGAACCATGGTGGAGGCCTTGCATTCCCCACATTCACAGGTTGTGATTAATACACGTCTTGTCGGAGGTGAAGGAAGGGTTTGGCAATCAGATAAATCTGTGCCGGTACCGAGGAGTGAACCCCGGACCCCCAGCACATAAGTCCTACACCTTACCTCTTGACCTCCAGGTCCCTCAATGGGTAATAAAAACGTGGTGCTAAAAAAAATGTTGCTTCAAATATTCATAGTCTTATAGGTATACTAATTAATAGTTACGTCAGCGTCAGTAGTTACATAATCTGTATTCCATTACATTATTTTAATGTGAAGTCTTAACTTATTTTAACCTTGAAGTAGAAGAGGAAGTTGCTTACTTACATAACTGTCTCCTCTATCAAGAGCTCATCATGACCCCGATTAACCGGATAATTATATATACACGATTACGATCGAGCCAGAAAGCACATCGATATGAGGGTCTCTGCATTTTACACTTGACAACCACATCTTTTGGATCGGGCCAGTGAAAAAGTTTACTCATTTAAAAAAATTATATTTCAATGTGGTCGATTTAAAAAAAACCAGTAAAGTTGTTTTCGCTGATCTCAATTCCAGCGTCTTCTTGTGGGAGCTACACAAAACTGAACCACGATGAGACTCCTCGTTAGAACAGTTTTTTTTAGCACTACTGCGATAGTAGCGTCTTAAACCATACGGCCACCGAAGTGGGTAGAGCCGTATCAATTACCTAAGTTACGCGCTGTCCATGTGCTCTGTTTTAATTATCCTGCAGAAATAACGAACGATTAAAAGGTTTTAATAAATGTTTATTATTTCAATGCTTTCCATTCTAAATTCTCTGATAAAGTATTTTATTTATTGTGTTGAAAGGTAACAGCTTAAAGTGAAATTTATACTAATTACGTTAGTGATTTAATGAGTAGAGTGTTTGAATTTAGAGGAGGTGTATCCGCATTTACGTGGAGGGAGTGTGGAAAACCACTTTAAGTGCACCTGATCTCCCTTTCATCAAGATTCTAGTCTAGTGCAAGAGTGACGCCTTAGATGACGTGGCTAAAGAAGCAGGTAAAATATTAAAATGGCTGGAGACTTAAAGGGTAAAGGACCAACACTTTTATCCGTGAATTATGTAAGCTCTTTACATTCATATATAATTTTTTGACTTGTCATTTTCTATGTGAGTACAATCTATAGGGGTGGGGTTTGGAGTCTATAGCACTGAGTGTCTGCATGCGGTGTGTTACCAGGCAGGATATCAGTGGTCTACACCCCACCAGAATCAAGAAGTCTCAGGTGCTAGTATGGAGGACCTAATGTCTCCATGTAGAGTGATACCAGGGGTTCACACCCAACTAGAATCAGGTGATTATTAAAACGCCTCCACTATGTTTACTGCTTGTAGCTTATCTCGTGGTACAGTTTGTTTCTGTGACCCCAGCTCTTTGAACCTCATCCCACGCAAATACAAGGGGGAGGACTGCCACTAAATATGGCGGTGCGAAGGTTAGATTGTGTGGGTTGGTCTGTTCTTACACACCACCAGTACCAATAACGGTATTTGTGGACTTGTCCAATGGCGACTGCTGTTCTACCTGCGATGGTTGATTGGTTCTGCCGGTGTGAATAGGAACATTTATTCGGGGCGGCCTCATTCATAGTACCAGGGACAGTAAGCGTGGGTTTGACTCTTAGCACGTGTTGGTGTACACGTGTCCATGAGAGACACAAGTAGACCTTTAGTCAATTCCAGCATACAGGTTGTCATTTCTCACTTAATGTAATTTGTTATTCAGATATCAGGACTGATCCTGTGGGTAACACCACATATCATTTTGTGATACACATGAATTAATATTAAATATTTATCGATATTGGCTCCAGCTTTTTGAGCAATATAATTATATTTTCTCACTTCGTCTCTCGACCCGTATGTAGACGAAGAATAGTAAACCATTTAGAAAAAACACCCTTAGTACACCCAACTGATAATCAAATCCCGAGTTCCCCATCACTAGCAATCCAGTTTAACTCAAGAGTGACTCGTTAAAGCATACGATCACCAATTTGGGTTTGAACCATTATTACGTTTAATTATACTTTATTAAGTAAAATTTACGGTGAACTAATATGTATAAATATGAATAATTGTTTAGTTTATGAGTTCTACTTGCGTAATAAATCCATGAGGAATCTTAAGGTTTCGTTTCTTACAATAACCTATGATTTTGCCTGTTGCCGTCATTTTCTCATCCCCTCTCTAGGCTAATTTGGGTGCATCTCCTCCAAACCACCTTCCTCTTTCTTACCATTTAAATTAAGACCAAAATAAAAATAGGGATAGAAGTAACTTCATAATTAAAAAT
Source organism: Timema douglasi (assembly GCA_901482245.1). Classification (NCBI taxonomy): domain Eukaryota; kingdom Metazoa; phylum Arthropoda; class Insecta; order Phasmatodea; family Timematidae; genus Timema; species Timema douglasi. The sequence continues at coordinate 12,161 of CABEEJ010006345.1, forward strand.
AAATGGTACAGTGCACCACACAGCGTTTCTCTCTCCTTTGCGTCATGTAGACATAAAACTCAAAACTCGTAAGATATTTGAAACGAAATAATATAGATTGTTGCATAAACACTCCACTAAAGAGCATACATGAAATACTATACACTGTTACAGAAACTTACTGAGAAAAAAAAGTAACATCTTTGTTCACCGAAGAGCATAACGGTCAATTTCCCAGACCTCAATTTAAAATATACATATATATATATATTTGCCAATATCTCAGAAACAATTGAATTTATAAAAATATATTCCAAATAAATGCTTTTTTTTATTTTTAATAATCCTTCAACTTTGAAAGTATAGGTTATTTCCTATCTCAAATAGTTGTTAAGATATGATCAAAAGTGAAAATTTCTGCTTAATTAAAGTACCCTCAAAGTCTTTTCATGGGAAAATGAAAATTGCCATTTGGTTTGTAATCTTAGACATTGCTTGGATACGAAATTTAATCAAAATCGTTATAATAAATTTTGCAGATTTTGAGTGAATCGATTTTCTCTCTTTTTACACTTAAGTAACTAGGGTATTAAGGTTGGATGTATAGTTTAAAAAAAACTCTGATGACCTTATGAAAACCCCAGGTACGAAGTTTTAACCAGATCAGTAAAATGGTTTGGCCTCTCGTCTCAGTAAAAGACAGAAATACAGATACACGGAATTGTAAAAATAAACTTTTTTGGATTCAGGGGTTACGTCGACATCCATTAAAATCTTGTGATTGGTTTTCTTTTAACTATCACAATACTTCCTCTCTTTGAGGTTTCAAAGGGTCGCAAGAAAGTAAAAAGGACTCTGATGGTACCGAGCACAATAAATTTCCCCCGCCACACGCTACTCTATATTTAACATACTATTTATAATTCAGCCCGAAGACTTAGCTAATTGCCTACTAGGTTGGTTGCCTTCTTTTTTTTCAAAGGAACTAGATACGTATTTTAATTTTAATTCACTGATCGTGGTCACCTAATACACAATTTTTAGCCTTTAATACGTGAGAGACATAGATTTTGGTTGGAAGAACAGTTTAAAAAATTTAAACATATTTCTTTATGGCTAACATTGATAACATTTTACTATAGTGTTTGTTATTTTATAGGTGTTTATAATATATATTTAAAGTGGCAGCTGCAGAAAACATGACTTGATGTAGTAGTATGTTAAAAATGTTTTAGTAGCTTTAGTAACTACCAAATACTGTTCTTTCTACCAAAATCAGGGTATAAAAATAAGTCCATGCATTGCTGATCTTGTATCGGAGGTACATGTTAATCCGTGCAGGATTACCTCAATCGATGATATAAGACAGGATTAGGTCGCTACCCTCGTAGTAACTCTAGGCTTCAGAGATCTTATGACCAGTGGCGGCTCGTGTATAGGCACTGCGGAATTGTAGCACCCCCTATTTCCACTTAATATTAATGATAACATTTAATATAATGAGTCCTTTTTCTTTAATTCTTTCTTTATTTTTGTAGTGCAATATATATTATTTAAGCTTAATGTCAGTACTACAGTAACCATCCTCCAGTTTATGAGAAAAAGATACAAACATCTTTGTATGGGACTGTGTGCTTCACAGTTCCAGTGACGCGGTGTTTGACTGGTGTGCGCATGCGCACATAGGAGGGGGCGGGGAGGAAGTCAGGACTGCCAGCTAGAGAGAGCACTGTTGCACTCGCAGTGCCGGCTCTGGCGTGATGGTGGAAGGAAGTTTTTCTTACTCAGCGTGTGTTGTGCTTAAAAACCATGTACCATATTCTTGAATGTGATAAAGTGTAGAATTAGATTAATATTCTGCTCCCAGCAATTTTATTTGATTAATTTTTTTCTGTTATTTTATTTAACAGAAAGACTAAATGCGCTTGCAGTACTTTCAATGGAGAAAAATTTCCTAAATTGTCATCCAGAGATCAAGGATAAAATAATTGAACTTTTTGCGCAAATTAAAACAAGAAGAATGGATTTCATTTTTAAATGAATAGATAAAGCTTGAACTGTAACAATTAAAGTTAAAGTAAGCACAAAAGGTTTTTTGTTAAGATTTTATCAAGTTCCTGAATACATTTTATTTTTATACATGGTTTTTTCCTTTTACACAATTTTAAAACAAAGGCTAAAAAGTTGCTGGAGCATCACCCCCACTGCTTATGCCCCTTCCTGTCATCCTCTGTCCGTGGAGCACAGGGTGATAACCGGCTCAGTCTGAGGGTGAGTAGGGGGTGACCTTGCTCTTGACCAGAATGTGTCACCAACAGATTCAAACATCTTGTTACAAGGGCATTCCGGAATAAGACACTAACAATTGCTGCTCCTGGCGGGCACTTTCCGAAACGATTCAATAAACAGGAAACGTGTTTGAAAGGACCTCTTATAAAATAAAATAAATAAAATAAAATGTGGTCAACATTCAAGGAAATGTTAAATTATATTATTATGTTTTTATTACTCTCGATAAAAAGTGACAGCTGAAGATAACACTATGGTCTCAGATTTCTCTCCAGGTGATGCACAATCCGTCAACCCTGAAAGTTAACAGTCTTACCTTGACACAATACATTATGGCCCTATAGTGTAAGCTATACCATAAAGATATACTGTAAGGTAAGCATACAGGATAAGCCAAGGGTACTTAAACATAGGCCTGACGTGAACTGATTTGAATCGCTATCAGTAGTATAGTAGAACTACGCTGGGAAGGACCGTATCTGACGGTTAAAAAAGTCACTAAAACTAATTTTATATTTTCTTACGTCAAGTAATGAAATGTTCAGATTTCACTTTTAATTGAGAGTATAAATACCTGTAATCCAATATTAACGATATAGTAAAATAGTGTCAATGTTGAACACAATAAAATCAATTTACATTTTTTTAAATTATATTTTTATGTAAATTGGACTGTAGTTCTGTTCTCCTTCAAATGTGGGGAGTTGTCATTCTGGGGCCTAGTTGTTGCTCATCTTGGTGTACCATGCGTGTTCTGCATCTAATTCCTCGTACGGATATCAGCATATTTACACTAATGGTGTAGGTAGGAGAAAGGTAGAATTTAGAAGAAATATAGGAGATTGGTATTTTTTTAACATCTCAGCACACCCACCCGGGATTATAGACCTGACCTCCCACCTTCCCAAAAATCAGACTACATGAGCTAGGCACTTAGTCCACGTATTCTCCGCTGCGTGCAATCTTGTGATGAATTAAGGATATCAGCTATGTGTCCTGTAAGCCCATGTTACACTGATTCTGGTCGGTGCTGCTCTGTCATCAGGAGAGGTGTTGCGTGCCTAATGCTAGGGCCCTCTTGAACACAGGGCCCGGGACCGCTAATAGGCTGTGCCCTGCAACCATCGTGGGCCCAGAGGGGCCGGCAGATAGACCACACGATGATTGTGGGCACGTTTCACCACTCTGAGGTGGCTCCGCGGTCGGTGGGTGGGGAATGTTACGCTCCCATGGCAAACAAATCCGAACAAATTAGAATTGAAGTTTAGAACACCTCAGAAAATATTGTATGAACCAATTATCCAAAATTGTAGCAGGGGAGAGTGGGTTATCTCACAATTTTTATGAAATATTATTAAAAGTATAGCAAATGAATCACAGGCTGAAAATTAAGGGTACATTTACGTTTACAATTAATATTTTGTGGGAAAATCTATATAACTAAAGTTAACCGATAAATGTAAAGAATATATTATGACTAGGATCTCTATAGGCCTATCTTAGAAAAAAAAAGTGGTTTATAACTCTAAAAAGAGGTCTTGGGCTCTGAATTTCCACAACAACAAAAATCTGAAATTGTTG
>CABEEJ010006345.1:16196-40573 GCA_901482245.1 Timema douglasi
CCTACTACCGAGATCTATCGTTTTTAGATCGAATCTAGCCTTCTCGAACGCTTCAAAAACGGTGATAAAACATGTTGGTATTACTGAACTAAAATCGTTCGTATTCGAGAGGAGTGGTCGAAAAAAACAACCATTTGAATTCGTTTTATGTCGTATACACTAATTTATCATTCAATTAATTTCCGGTGAGATTAACCAATCCCAGCACAGGATATACGTTAAATATTTCCCAATGTATACAATATTTATTTCTGTGATACATAACCAATTATCTTACCATTGTAAATCAATTTGTTAGAATACTTTAATTATGTCGAAAAGAAATGTTACTTCTGAGCGAGGTGACCTGGTGGTCTAGTGGTAAGGTGTTGAACTTCTGAGCTGGGGGTCCGAGGCTCAATCCTCGGTCCCGGCACAGATTTATCTGATTACCAAACCCTTCCTTCACCTCTGACAAGACATATTGTGAATGTGGGGAATGCCAGGCCTCCGCCGTGGTTCGGATTCCACGTTAAACTGTAGGTCCTCCATTTCATCTCACAATCACCCTACCATTACACATTAGCGTAAGTGCATACAACCCGAACGGGTAGTAAGACGCGGTGCTAATAATAATAATAATACTTCTGAGCGAAAACGTATTCTTCTGGAATATACTGAAGGTTTTATCTTAAAAGCGTGATAAAATAAAAAGTTTGTTTTATTATAAAACTTTAGTATTATTATCAACAAGAAAAATAATAAGCATAACAAAACTTTGTAAAAACTGATAATGCAGACTTCGAGATTGTCCCTACATCACGCCTTCCAATGTGTAAATTAAATAACCTGCACTACGTTTATTCAATCTAAATAGTTTCACAAATGCTTTATCACAAATAGCATATGAACTATCCCTATTGTTAAAGATTATAAATGGCCTATTTAATTCAAGTTTACGTTCTTCTAATTCTTGTATTGCAACCAAATTTAATATACGTGCCATCTTTATTCACCAAATACTTATAAACCCTTCGAGAATTAGCAATATAGATCATTTCGAATTGTTTGCGTCTCGAATGGTCTCAAATGATCGAGGAATACAAAATGTGAAACTTGAAAAGACAAAAGTCCTCGAGATGCTCAAAAGTACACTCTGGAATACGGGTCTTGGTCTCCCCGTCCTCGGTGGTCTAGCTCAACACAAAACTGGTGCGTTAGCCAACTACGCCACCGAGGTGGGTTTAATAAAAGAACACCTGTTATTTTCATACGTAAGAAAATTGACTTGGGTGATGTTTCTTCTGGGTACAGTGACTAGTTACAGTTTATTCATATATAAAGTTAAATTTGATAGATATCAACTCTATTTTTATTTAATTACTATATCTAATAGTGTTGGGGTGTTTTTTGGAGTGCTTTGAAATTTAGGTTGCCTTACTATCCATCCGCACTACAAGCAAATCTAGATTGATGTAATTATTGATATTTATTTCAAAACCATAAAGGTAATTTATCTTAATTATTTTTATAGTCAGTGGACTCCATTACTTTTAAATTTAATCTAACCAATCTATCTATTGAATTTTCAAAGTAATACATTTTAAAACATGATTTTAAAGCTTACAAAATAGATTTTTAAGTTCAGTATTCCAACTATGAATAAATGATTTGAATTCTCTCCTCCCATACTATTTTTGTTTTATTGTTAGCACTTATTAATTAACTCAAAACTATTAAATCTTTTTTTTTCAACTGTGTCACGAGCATCACAACATTACATTCCGACGCGGGCTGAAGGAGCTATACTTGGCGACAATCTGTGAGAGAACTGCAGTTCCTGTACTCTCTTAAGCGGGATATAGCCAAATCCCCCTGTTCACGGTTATGAAGATGGGAGGTAGATAGGAAGAAAGAATATACAAGAGCAACAGAGACATACGTGCTTCGGTGGCCGCATGATAGGGATTAGATCCCAGTTGGGCGTACTGAGGGTGGTTTTCCCTGAACAGTTTCCCCCTCTTCCTCTACGCAAATATGGGTACACTTCCTCTACATAGGCGTATAACCCGAACGGGAAGTAAGAGATGGTGCTGAAAAAAATATGTACAGGCCTGTATAGCAATCTTTGTCGTATTTGAAGAACTATTGAACACGCGAGCGAGTAAAGGAGAACGGCCTCCTGTTCTCTCACAGGTTGAAACCTAGTGTAGTGATGGTGGCAGAAGTGTGACTTGAGATTTGAGGGTGGAGAGAGGGGGGGCACGTGACTCCAAATATGGACGTTACGGTAACTGAGACTAATGGCCCCCCCAAACACATACTCACCCCCCTCAGGCCCGCTAAACGGTCCATAGCCAAGCCCTCTTACGATCAGAAGGTGATCATTTGTTGGATGGGAGAAACGATGAGTTTCATTACTGAGGTAAGTGGTCCATGTACCGACTATTGTGCTCTTCAAATCAGTGACGGGAACATGGGCTGGGCCAAGGAGGTACAAACGTGAGAGGGGATAGGGGTGTCCAATATTGGTGATATCTTCATACCAGTGCTTTATATTTAGAGTAGTCATTGGTTTACCTAAACACATTAATTTGAATCTAAATGTAAACTTAAATTAATTAAGCTTGTTGAACGCTACCTGCGAAATTTTTAATTGCAAAAGAAACACTTTTTCTAATTACTAATATGAATACGAAACAACAAACAAAACTATGAAAACAGTTCACCAAATTATAATTTACCAATTATTTTCTTTGGGTTTGACATAAAGTTTCTGAACCTAACTTAACGTAACAACTCGAGCCAATAATATGTATTTTGATCTGTGATTTGTGCTCTGTAAAGGTTTACTGTTTTCTATCGATATAATACGGTAAAGACGTTAGAGGGGCTAGGGGTGTCCAATACCAGTGAAGACTTCATACCAGCTGTGTAGTATGGGGTAGACTAGAGGGTATATCATTTCATCCTCTTTTTATTTTAGTCCACCTCTATTTGCCCGGTAAGAACTAAGAGAGGCTGTCTTTTATTAGTCTTATATTTTACATAATATAATGTTGAAAAATATGTACTAGTTTATATTAGAATAAGTCAGCATATTCCGGTCACGGTATTTTAGGTTTGGTGTTTTATTTTACCATAGAATCCCCGTTTAAATAGCCAATGTCCAAAAGGGTACTAGGGTGTGTACTACATTTCTCCCGCACGTGCAAAAGCGCACGCGCGCACACACACACACACACACATACACACACACACACACACAAACACAGATTTTTATGGCCTCATGCACTTTGCGGGATTATGCTTTTAAGGAGTTCTAGGTGGAGATCTGGCATATTTAATTTAACACATATTCAAACAGACGGGGAAATTTTACACTAATGAAGAGTGAAGAGTGTATTATAGGTGTTCTAGGGGCTGATCTTTGTTTTGTTACAAGAGGAAAAAAAAATTGCCTTCATCCTGTTACCTGTTCAGTTTAGTCAGTAAGTAATGTAACTGGCAAGGATTTACGGACAGAAATGTGTTTAATTCAATAAGGTTCTGATAAGACTAGTATTTATTCACTACTAATTGGTTAATTGTTGCTATTTGTTTGATAGCTTATTGATTACATATTCGTTTTCTTGAAAATATATTGTTAATTATTTAATAAACTATGTGCATAGTCATTTTTCTGACAAGATGATGAAGCAAATCAGGTATTATAGTTAATCAGAATAAAGAGTAACATGTAGATATTGATTTTATGGCAGGGGATCACACAAGATGGTGCTAAGGATCAAGTATTAAAGTTGATCAAAAGCATCATGTAGCTATTGGTTTCATTACAAGAGATTAGACAATAGGGTTCAAAATATCAGGTGTATATATATTAACAAAAGGTTAATAGTGTATGTATGTATGTATGTATGTATGTATGTATATATGTGTGTATGTATGTATGTGCATATATGTGTGTATGTATGTATGCATGTATGTATGTATGTATGTATGTATGTATGTATGTATGTATGTATATATGTATGTATGTATGTATGTATGTATGTATGTATGTATGTATGTATGTATGTATGTATGTATGTATTTATGTATGTATTTATTTCTCCAAAGGTTTTTAGTAGTTCTCAATTAACTATAAAGCTTGGACTTGGTAAAATTCTAAAAGGACCACTCTAGAGGTACGCAAAACTTTGATAAAAAAATATAAATTATAAATAACGATAAAGTGATTTATTTAATATTTTTAATTCGTAAACATGTTATTTCCAATTCAAGAGCAAGGATAAACTAAAATAGAAACTTTACGTAAGATACAAAGAGAATAATTGGCAATTTATAATTCGGTAAACTGTTATCATAGTTTTGTTTGTTGTTTCATATTCATATAAAAAATTAGAAAAAGTGTTTCTTTGGCAAATTAAAATTTCACAGGTAGCGTTCAACATGCTTATTTAATTTAAGTTTATATTTAGATTCAAATTAATGTATCTAGGTAAACCAATGAATAATCTAAATATAAGGTATCTTGATTTTATGAATGAGTGGGGGGATACATTGACAGAAATAATTGTTTTTTTTAAAAAAATACCATATTCTTTTAGGCATAGCTTTGCCTTTATTTGTGTATTTGGCTCATCGCCCAAGCCTATGAAGCTTTGATAGGCTTTCTTTGATATTATATTCACATAGGACATTGCCAGAAAACGCAATAATCACTCTCCATAATGTTTTTATTGTGAAAATTATTGCTCTCCAATATGTACAAAACATACCAATCCTACAATGATTGGGAAGACTTCGAATAGAAAAGTATCCACATAGCCTTTCGGAAATAGTCCGAGATATGTCTGACATGAACAAGGAATAAAAAGTTTCCAGCAGCATGTATTTGACGTTGAACGTCGAACAAAAACTTGATTTAGGATGACAATAAATAATGAAACCTTCATCAGAGGGCAAACTGCTAATATGGGTTGATTAAACCATGGCTCCAAGCAATGCGATAGAATAAGTCAATCATTTGTTGTAGAATAGCTACAATGAACTATCATTTCCCTTTGGGAGAAAAGTTTTACTCTTGGGGGACAACTTCAGGTAATGTTTACCAAATCTTCCGCATGCTCAAAGGACAGCAATCGTCTAGACAATTATTAAATACTCTCAGTTATGTAATGCCGGGATTACGATCAACTTAACTTTAACTTAACGTAGCGTTCATTTAAGGTTCACTTAACTGAAGAAAACAGATGTGTGATCACGATTCACGTAACTTAACGCAACAACTCGAGCCAAACATATGTAATTTGAACTGTGATTTTTTATCTATAAATGCTTACTGTTTTTAATCGATATAATACGGTAATTATTCATCATTAAACTTTTTCGATGAATTTAGCTTTCCTATTTTAGTTTAATCTTGACTCTACTTTAGCTTAATAATATATGAGTTGTGAACTATATTGTATATTATATCTGGTCATAAAATCAACAAATGAATTACTAAATAGCCCTGTAGACGTCACTCGCATGATGATTGGCTGGCTAGATCACGTGATACCATCCATGTAACGTTCACTTAACGTGAAAGACCTCCCAGGACATCTATTAGTTAATTGAACTGCAAGTAAACGTTAAGTTAACTGCATCGTGATTGTGTCCATTTAAAAACACTAGAAGAAACATTACGTTACGTTAACCTTAAGTGAACGTTAAGTTGATTGTGATCCCGGCATAAGGAGATTAAAATTATCAAGCTAAACAATAATGTACGGAAAATTAACACTAACTTCCATTATTAACATATGCGATTGAGTGATGGAAAACTGAAAAAAAAAAACAGCTTGAAATAAAATACTATAGAAGGACCAGAATAAATATTGACACAAGGCTCAGTAGTTCACGAAGCATTTGAAAACAGGCTGAGTACAACTGATATTTCGAATGGCCGCTCTGTGTCCACGAAATTACGAAGTTGAACAAATAAATGAGGAGTTATTTAGTATTTTAGAAAGAAATGTCCATTGTTACATTAGTGGGAACTCGGTCAACTGTAAGGATGAGCGGATAAAGGCGACTATCCAGTTGAGTTTAAAAAAAAGTTTGATGCCCTCAGGGATACCACCACACAAATTAAACTTACAAATAGGCAGTATAATAATGCTCATTGGGTGGTTAAAAAACTACTAAACAGGACCCATGTAATAAAACTGCCTAGCAGTGATAAAATTGTTTTAACAGGTTTATCTCAAAGAAAACTATGTTTCTTACCAACAATCGCTTTGGTATCTGTACACCCTGGAATTCCATTTATTTTGAGATGAGCTAGTGCTCTCAATTACTATTAGATAATTAGTTATAGGATTAGGCCTTGGGCATGGTTGATATCTATTTGCCCAAACTCGTTTTTAGCCATGGCCATTGTACGTGGCCTTTTCGTATAAAATTTTATAGTTTATTTAATAAAAATAGATCATATCTAGTTCACTCTCGGTGACCTGGTGGTCTAGGGGTAAGGTGTCAGAATTCTGTACTGGGGGTCCAGGGTTCAATCCTTGGAACAAATACAGATTTATATGATTGCCAAACCCTTCCTTCACCTCTGAAAATACATGTATTAATCGCAACTTATAAATGTGTGGAATGCCAGGCCTCCTCCGTGTTTCGGATTCCTCGTTAAACTGTATGTCCTCCATTTCATCTCACAATCACCCTACCATTAAAAATTAGCGTATAGCCCAAAAGGGAAGTAAGACGTGATAATAATAATAATAATAATAATAATAATAATAATAATAATAATAATAGTAATCTTAATAATAATAGTTCCCTTTCACTTAATCCACTCTTACAACAGAAAGATAATGGTTCACATGGAAAGCCTAACATTACATACGCTTACCAATTGAAGGCAAGGCTTTGTTAGGTTAGTTGGTATTATAACCAATCCGTCATAGATAGGCTTAAAAACTAGTTATAGTGATAATCAGAGAAAAGCTTCACATACATCTATTGATTTTATCGTAAGAGTTGAGTATATTTCTAAATGCGTGTGGGTTGTTTATGCTTTTAAGACGTTGTGGAGGCGGACCTAAATTTGATGGTCCTAAAATGGGGGTTCATTTTCCTTTTTCTGTATTCTAACTGAATTCAGACATAAATCGTCCTCATGTATTGTATATTAACTGTGTTGAGCGGAGTATTTTAATTTGGAATGTTTAATTTGAATGTGTCCATATAATAAAATTCGGTATTAATTTTGTGAAGACCTAAAATTGAGGGTATGACATTTTTATGTGTAAATAAATAAAAAATAAAATATGTTATTATTACATGGAATAGAAAAGTAACTGTGTAATAGTTCTAGACATATCCTACAATATTGTTTTATTTGTAAACCTTTTACATAATATTTACAAACACAAAGTAAGTGCTAAAAGTACTGTCCATAGATTTCTTACATAAAATAGTTCCCTTATATTTATTGGAAAACATTTTTAGTAATAAAGGGTGGGGCGGAAAAAATTAGATGATCCATGCCGAGGAAAGTGATGGACGTGCTGAGGTTTGCCTGACGTTTGGTGGAGCTCACCTGAGAGATGTTAACTTCAAAAAGTGAAAAGGTGTAGAATGTAGTTTGCTTTTATTTGGCTAGTGAATATTTACTTGTCATTTAAAGTGTTGGTTTTCATACTACTAATAGTATAACTGTTTCGGTCCCATCCTGTGTTTCAGCCACAATAGATAGCATATAACGTTTAATCACTGACTCTAGTTCTGTGATATTTTTGTATTGCGTTTTCAAACTTTGGACTTGGCTACTTACCAGAGAGTGGTTTAGAAACTTCAAAAGTATAACTGAGCTAAACCCGCTATAAACGTGATATAAAGAGTTTGTCAAACTCCAATAAATACTGGCGGACAAATTTTCAGTCATCCTGTATTTGGGCTATGGGTGACTTGTACTGGATGGAGAATACTGGAATCAGTGGTCTCCCCAGCCCCAATGCATGGCTATGAGTGACGTGTTTTTTAAACACTACATTTTCTTTAAGTTAATCGCCAAAGTATCCCAGTATACCCACTTAAATTAATGTATGAATAAAATCAAATCTAGACACAGCACATTCCACACAAACAAACAAGAAATGTACAAAACCAAATTACAGATTTTTACTTTACCCGTTGGAGAGAGAAAGTATTGTGATTGTAAAAAAAATTGAACTTGAGATTTTGATATAATATACCGACGTTTCATAGCCCTGTGAAACAGAAAATGTGGGTTTCGCGATGCCGTCTTTCTGTATATCAGCTTGGAGCAGAACTGATCGGGCTAAAATTTGGTATATACGGTTTTTATAAAGTTCCTACGCGGAGTTTATGCAATTAGATATCCAACACCAAAATTAAGGGAAATTTATAGAATGGCAAAAAGAGAAAAACTCTCTTTTATCCAAATCTGCTATAAAGATTTTGATTAAATTTTGTATCCAGATATTGTTTAACTTTACAAACAAAATGTCAATTTTCATTTACCTATAAAAATGACGTTAAGTGTACGTTACATAAAAATAAATTTCAAATTTTGAAATATCCCCGCAACTATTTGAGATACAAAATAGCTTATCATTGTAAAATTCTAGTATTATTAAATATAAAAAAACATTTAACTGAAAATATATTATATTTATAAAACCAATAATTTCTTGGCTATAAGCAATTAAATGTATATATATATTTTATGGAGGTTTTTGAAAATAAAATTTTATTGTTATGATCTTTGGTGGACAGAGATGTTCCTATACTCTCAATGTTTCTGTAACAGCGTTTATTATTATTATTTTATTTATGCTCTTAGCAAAATGTTATGCTCCCTTTTTCCATTAGGTTTCTGCCACAATGTAGGCCTATATTATTTGATTTCACAAATTTTGAAAGAGTTTTTAGTAAATGATTCTGTTTTAAGGTTAGACAGAGAGAAAGACTGTGCAGTGCATCGTACCATTTATTTGTATAAAATTACAGTTTTTATTTCCGCATGGCTCATATATAATAAAGGTATCGTCTTCATACAGTTTTAGAGGGGGATTTTGAGTGATAGTTTTCCAATGACGGGAAGGTCTGCGTTTGAATCCTGACCTGTTGCGAAAAATGTGGTTTCCCCTTATACCTCCTAGCAAGTGTGGGTACGTTTCTTCTAAAGTTCTACCAAGCTCAGTCCCACCCCAATGATTCTCTTCAATGATGCGGGTGGCGGGACGCGGTGCACAAGTACAATACAGGGCGGATACCTCGTGGAGCCTGCATTTTACAAATTTAATCCCTTGTATACTCATTCATTTTTACGTTTTTACAAATTGATATCTATTCATTTAATAATTTGATATGACCCGCATAGTTGGACACGTGAACTAATCAATATATAATTTATTTAGTTTTGTTTGTACGTGATGGGAAGGTCTGGGTTTAAATCTCGGGTGGGTATTTTGAAGGTGTTTATTTCTAGATGGTTCCATACTTATCCTCCTAATGAACTGTCCTATAGTTTTGTTCTAACTCACCTCTACACCAGTGGCCCTCAACCTTTTTTGTTCGCGATCCCAAGATATAATTTCTCATAAACTCTACACCCCTGAATTTTTTGGTGCATAATGCAATTTATATGCAGTTTATAATCTACAATCAAAATCCAGAATGAACTACATCCAAAATAGTGTATTAAATATAGTTTTAAATGGGACTAAAGAGAGTCAGTATGTGTGTGTGTGTGTGTGTGTGTGTGTGTGTGTGTGTGTGTGTGNTGTATATATATATATATATACATATATATATTTATATTTATATATCTTAAACTTTACGTCCCCTAAGATGTGTATGCGTAACCCCGGGGGTACGCGTACTCCAGGTTGAATAATCTGCTTTAATACTATTTTTAATTGTCTAAGTAGTATTAATCGTTGAAGAAACCTTACATTGAAATATTTCACTATGCTAAATATGTTAGTTCGCCTCTACCTAGCCAAATTTAAAAACCATTATATTATTATAGATAATATCCTCTAGTTTATGTATGAATATTAATGTATTTATTTTTATTTGACGTATTTAATTAAGTAGTTTCAGCTACCTGTGTTTATACCTTTATTCCTTTCTCGTATATTATTTAATTAAATAGTTTCAGCTACCTGTGTTTATACCTTTATTCCTTTCTCGTATATATTGGTCCAAACAGGAAATATTAATTATTAATATTAACAATCTTTGGTTGTTGTTTTTTTTTATCAAAGAAGTTCTCTTTGTTGTGGTCTGATATCTTTTTGGAGTATGGTTGGAGGGTCCAGTTTAAAAAAACACTTAAATATATATAAAATGGTAAAGTTTCATGCTGTCAAGTAATTATTAAAAGTCAAGTGTAAATCTTCGTTCGTCTCCCGAGGTAGTTTCTGGATAAATAATTATTAACTATTAAGGCCAGATATTTAATTTATTATCTGAGCCGTTGTTTTTTATTGAACTCCATGGTAGATTGACAAGCTGTGAGATAGTGCCAACAATAAATATTATGTTCTGCCATCCTTTAAGTTATATTTGCTAATAAAATATATATACATATATTTGTCTTAATTGAAGAATTATTACTATTAAAGAGCTATAAACAGATTTTACACCAAATCTACGAATATTTAGGTCAAAATAAAACTTTAATCCGTTAATTTTTTACTGAAGTTTCAAAAGTACTTTTTAACCTGATTTTGTTTTGTCATCTTCACCTATGTTAGTAAAATGAATAGTGTGTCATGTGCGTTGCGCATTATGTACTCTTTAAACAATTACCTTTATTATAGGGCAGCTTTAGAAAAAAAAAGGCTAAATTTTAGAAAATAACCACAAGAAGTTTTCAAACTTTTGTCCACACTTGCGCGTTAGACTTACTCGACAATTTACTAGCATTTATTTATATAAGTATATATATATATATTACAAAGGGAAGTCAGCACTGGAGAGTTGAAGTTGGTCTCTCTGTCCAATGTAACATTGGCCATTGTTGTGGGTAAACTGCTAGGTCCATGTTTACGAGACACGGTCACAAGTAAATCACCTCCGTGCGTGCCCTACAGCCCAAACTGCCCCTCACTCGAAACAACTCGACAATAACGCTTCAGAAGACATCAAAACACGAATAAAACTAAATAATAACCGTTGACGTAATTTGGTGGAGCCGAGGCAGTTCGAATGGGTGACTAATTCTAATAGACGTATAAATCAGTACTAACATCTGGGAAACCTTTGGAAACCCCTCCAACAACATACCGTGGTTAAACAATGCCCCGAGGATTTCACCAGAAATATAACAAAATGTCAAAATATAACAAATTAGATGGATATTAATTATGGCCGTTGTGCGTCAGAGAATATTTTCAAATAATCACACTTGCTTGGGGAGGTGCGTGATTTTTGTGTAAACAACAATAAAATAACCTTATTTGATGGGCGCATGGCCTAAGGCGTCACACTCTTGTGTTAGACTAGACTGCAGTTGCCAGGGAGATCGAGGTTCAAATCTCGGCCGGGTGTAGTCTACTTAGGGTAGTTTTCCAAAATTGTTTTTCACTCCTCCTACACGTAAATGCGGGTACACCTCCTCTAAATGCAACATTCCTCGTACATAACTCACTAGCATAAGAATTAGTACACATGCGTTTAACATGAACACGTAATAAGACGTGGTACTAAAAAAATAGTGTTTGTTTCATATGATTTGATGAGTGCTTAGAACACCCGACTTTGACCACTATATCGAGGTTTTATATCACAAATTGTCCGACATTTTAGCTCAGTCAGTAAAGCGTGTCTGTATACTGAGCTAAGGGTACCGGGTTTGATTGCCGTCATGGCCGAACAATTTATGATAAGATAAATGTGGGTTTCCCCTTTCATAGTGATGAATTAACTACAGGAGGCTGGATGCTGTGTCTGTTTTAGACTTAAATTAGTTTATAAGTCTTGTGCTGATATAATCAGTAGGTTCAGAAAGTTCATGTTAAATACCTCAAGTAAATGAAAATGATATCTCAAATATTCCTTGGGCTCTTTCTTTCACAATGTCTTGGTTTTTAACGTTCTCAGCGTCGTCCTGGATATTGGCATATTCACATCAACGTAGTAGGGCTGGCTGGCGAGGGTAGATTGTAGAGAAAATATATCTGGCAATTGCGCGGAGGAAGAGTGGTAAGCCATTCATGGCCCAGCTGAGGCTATAAACTTGAACTTTCTGTCACCGGCAAACCAGATCTCATGATACTGACTCCTTAAAACACGTACCCACAATGTTTCCTCCCATGCTTTGTCCAGGTGATTGATTGCTGAACAGAAGTTGAGGTTTCTTACTAGTGATTTTAATAGTAAGATAGTGTCTAGTATCCCCTACACTTGCAATAGTAATCTCCTTCATAAATGTTTTCTCGGTAAGTTGGTACGGTTTGTTATCTACCGACATTCCAGAAATTTTAGTGCACCCAGGTCAGTCAGACACGCTGGTATCCGCCATGGTATCCGAGAGGTATACGTTGTTGGACATCTTGATCCAAAACTAATAGAGAGTGTCCCAAAAGCTACAGTGCAGTAAAGTACCACGTGCCTCGTAGCAGTTCTTCTTCCTACAACAGATGTTGGAAATGTCCCCCACGTGCCTGATATCATATGAAGAGACATGTCCAGACATGTCTTCAGGCACTTAGGGGACATTTACAACATCTGTTGTAGGAAGAAGAACTGCTACGAGGTACGTGGTACTTTATTTACTGCATTGTAGCTTTTGGAACACTCTGTAATTAGATTCAAATATGATAAAATAATATTTGAAAAATGACACAAATAGGATATTTGAGTCACTATCAATTAAATAGGGCACCATAACCTCCCCTCCCCCCTATATATTTAGTAAGTAAGCTGTGCAAACGGGGACTTAAGTTAATAGATATGAAGCAAAATATACATCCTTGAATAATAGAAATTTAAAAGTCAATATTTTCTTTTATAGTTAGTGCTAATTAAGGTACGCTTCTTGAACCAATTTACTATATCAAGATTCAACAATTAACTTACAGACTAACTTAATTCTAGAAAAAAAAAAGAATAAAAATAGGCAGCCTTTAATAAATCTGAGTGAATGGGGAAACTCCAATTTCACAAGTGATAAATGTATCGACCAGATCAAATACAAAACCCAGAACTCTTAGCTCAGTAGGCAGACGCACTGACGAATTGATTACAATTTTGGATTTAAATGTTTTCTAGGGATGTGAGGAGAGGTTGGACGCCCCTACTCTCCCCTATGCCAACATTTTGACTAAACTTGGGATTAAAGGAACAAACATAAGAAAAAAACTAATCTTTAATTTTTAGCACCACCCACCTGGGTGAATAATGTTTATTTTATTTAAACATTAGCCTTTAATTTTTGGCTGTCAAAATTCTGTTTGTATAGGATATATTAAAATATAAGAATACAATTAAAACTATGCGCACATGGACAAAGACGTCAGGCTCGTATAGGTTGTTTAGCCTGTAATCAGGACGTTGGAACTTGACACTCAGCCATGTTTACCGAAGATATTTTTTCCTGAATTGTTTCCCAATTTCACTGTCTCTCTCTACCCAAATACGGGTACACTTAATTTAAACTCTACCTTCCTCATTCCTACATTATTACTGTAAATATATTCAGGTGGTCTGGACGGGGAGTAAATCGTTAAGCTCCGGTAGAATGGAAACATCGCAGGCTATACAAAAAATACCCACCGTACGCTCAACTGGGAACCAAACTCCGAACTACTCGTCATCAGCAGTCCAGTCTATTTCAAGAGTGAAGTGTTATACCCAGGGTGGGTAGCCCTGTCACAAGTTGCCACAAGTCGCGAATTGGTCATAAAAATGTGGCGAATTTGAGTTTGCCAGCTTTCACAGTAAAGTAATTTTTTCCTGGCAGCGTGTACTGCTGGTAACGTGTTATTTCCTGCATATCAATGGAAGGATTCCACATTCACATTGATTTAAGATATTCAGCCAATGTTTCTGCGACTTGTTAGACAAAAGGATTGTCAAATTTTGGCATTAAAATATCTTATATTTTCACTTTGAACAAGTTTCACCACGGGTTTGATGGTTATAAAGTATTTAAATAATAAAGAAACTATGTGTGTTAAAGATATATTTAAGAGTAATTTCTTTATAAAATTATGTGTCTGAAATTTATTAAGCGGTGAACTAATTTTTAGGAACTATGTGTATTACAAATATATTTAAGAGTAAGTATAAGATAATGTGTTTGAAGTTTATTAAGTAATGAACTAATTTTAGAAATTATGTATGTTAAAAATACATTTAATTATAGCTTATAGCTTAAATTATCAACTTTTCTATACGGGATTTTTTATTATTAAACGGTCAGATTTTGCTCAATTAGAAAATTTGGTTGAACAAGGAATTTATTTTGAACTGATTAAATTATCTAAATTAAATTAATCCTATCAATCTAATGATTTTAAAATCTATTTATTAGTTATAGAAAGTGTACACGTTTTTAATAAACTTGTTCAAACAGTCTTTGTTGTATTAAAAGTTAGATTGAGCAACCTAATTTTTCAATTTCTACGTGGTGTGGCGTATTTCACTTCTCATTTGCCACATATAGGGCTATATTGAAAAACATGTTGGCCACCTCTGTCTTAGACTATTCGAGTCCCGTTGAGGGTTCCATTGATATTAAAATATAGATACCGAACACTAATAAGCACTATTATATAAAAGTGAAATATTGCTAAGAGGCCATACACAAACCATTTAACGCTTTTTTCCTCCTATTTTTCCCCTCCCTTTCCCTACGTGTAACATCAAGTAGAAATTTATTCAGACCCCCTCCCCTCTACAACCTGTGCTACGTAACTTTTCATATCAAGAGAAGCTTTTGTTACACAAAAAGCTGAACTCAGTGCTAATACAATTCAGAATCCATTTTTAATCCTGATTATAAATGATTTCAAAACATGGAAAATATTATTTTCAACATTAGCGTTTAAGTATAAGATCTGTGTCACATAACACTGTGATATACCTATCCTCCCCCCATGTAACACCCTGTGGATATAAAATATCACCTTTCCCCTCGTCTCACAACATTACGTGGCCTATGAATGGCCCCTAAGCACGGGACACGGGAATCAAACCCAGGAGATATAGCTTGGAAGTCAATACTCTACCACTTAACTACTGTCTCGTACTCAAAAGTCATTCTTCACTGATATTTAAAGACAGAGCCAAGGATACCTGATTCGAGTCCTGTGTCTAAGTGTCACTTTTCAACTGTATATAGTATAATTTGTAATGTATCACTGTAATTGTCAATACGCTGTTTCTAATCATTACTCCATATAATTAGTATTATATTTAATAATTTGTGATTCATAATTCTCAAATATCAATATATGTGTATCTTGATTGTTGGAGCGTTTGTGTATTTAAGAATGTGTGTTTACTGTTTGGATATAGGCTATAAGTCACGGAGCAATATTAGGGTTTACTCTAAACTAGCCTTCTAGGAGACTTGTTTTGTCGTGTTCTTCAAGCTGTCAGCTTTACAGACACTTCTAAGAGGGGCGCGTGGGATGTCTTCACGAGACGCTTCAAGTAACGGATATTGTCATTAAAGTCGGTCATCGTAATGGCCGTCGCTTTTATCCCCAGTAGCATTCCTCCACTCATATCTACGGAGAAATACTGACAAATTGTCCGATACGCAATAGCGCACACACACACACATATATACTCAGTAAACTCCATGTGCACACACATGCGTCGTGCCAATTGGCTGACTCATATGGACAACACGCCAAACTAAATACAAGTTTCTAATCCTAGAAAAATTTAAAATATATATTTTTAGTCGGGAATAATAACTATATTTGTACTTACCTTCATCATTGTGTCACCACTGAATGCCGCTGTGGTCTCGGGGTGTGTAAAAGGAACTGCGTGGTCAAATCGGGTGCGACGAGAGATTTGAAGTTTGTCAGCGCACGTGAGACTTCCTGACGGTCCCTTCACAGTTTTGCATCTTTTTAATATTACATCGTACCACGTATATGCATTGTGTGTTTTAAATTATATAACTTTGTCACAAAGAGAGTTAACTACAGTTTACTCGATTAAACTTCATATTTACCTAGAAACATGGTTTAAGTGGTTTTGATAAGTCGTCAAGATAAAATAATAATTCCTCAATAAAATATCTCCCCATCGAAACTGACACTTATTTCCGGACACCCAACGATTCGAGTTTGTTTTTGCCGATCTTCCGGTTGTCCCTGACCTCGGCTCCTGATTGGCTCCTACGCTCCGACCCGCCGCTCGGCAGACCAGTTCAATGCAAGCCCGAGACGCGAACCGGCCCACACTCGTACCACGCCACCAGTCACCATGGTGGAGAGTAGGGGAGGGGGGAAGAAGACTTGAGTCAGAAGAGAAATTAAGTGGTGTTAGGTTGGCACCAGACAGAACTGAGCCATGCGACTGTTGGGCTGTGTTTGTTACACTGGAGACGTCGCTCTTCTTCGTGACATTGATTATGTGGGCGTCGCGTCCTTACTGCCTTTACAATACAGAACCAGATGTGTTGATTTTTGTTTGTTTATTCATCAAAATAGTCTGAAACGGAATGTAACAAGACACTTAAAAAAACAATCAAAGAAGAAATTGTACGGATGAAACTAACCTAACCCCCGCCCGTCAGATTGCCCAATCCCGAGTAGACGAAATATTGTTCATCAGAAGGGGGGATGTGTAGGTGTGCTCACATTCGGAAGGACTCGGCTGAGTTCGGGTCTTGAATCCCGTCAGTCCCACTAAGACCGAAGGTGACGAGACGATCCTTTCCTCCCGACACGTGCTGCACGCATGCGCAGGGTCTGTCTCGCGCGCCCACATGGACCATGAAGGCTTTTTGGCGGGAACGCGGTCAGGGAACTCCCAGAGACAGGAGTGCCAACTTTTATGGTGGAAATGTTAAAGGTTACCTAAAGCCTAGTACGCACTAGGAAACATTTCCCCAGAAACATTGTTTGCCAACATATTGCTCTGGTTTCAGAAACAGTTGACTAACTGTTCCCCAACTGTTAGCCAACAGTTGGGCAACATTTTTTCATTTTGCCTTTGTGTTTCCCAACGAGGAAAACATGTTACCCGTGATCTATTTCAAATGGGAAGAAACAATGTTGGCCAACATTTCCCACAACAGGCAACGTGGGCTGGTCTGACACTGCTATTCACAGCGAGGGTCGTATGCAAGAACTTTACTAAGTGGATGCGTTGTTGACACTAGCGTGGGCTTGCTTGCGTCATCATCACTATCACTATTAGTCCACTAAGCATTCACTATACGTTCTTGCATACCACCCCGAGTAACTCAGTTACTGATATCTCCTTTTGTCATGTAGTGGTCAGCTGAAAAAACTCTGGAACTGATTGAAATATTTCATACAAATACACTGTTGTGAGATGTGACAGTTGATGACTGTAAAAATCGCGTAAAAAACAGGATGTTTTTAATAAAAATAAGTGGAAAGTTTTCCATTAGTGTAAATGAAGACGAACCCAACACCGTTTTCTTCTTCTGTGTTTTCTTGAACAGATCATAACTATATACAAAGCACAATCCATGCAAAGTAGCATCCTCAAAAGACAGCTTTCACTCAACTGAACTCTGTACGGGAAACAAATATTTCATCATTGTAGCCTGGACGTGAAACCATGTTGCTTTAATGTTTGCCAACAATCTATTTCCCATATTGGCCAACAGTTGGGGAACATATGGGTAACAGTTGGCCCACAATGTTTCCAAGTGCGTACTAAGCTTCTATAATAATTGCCAGAGAGCAGGATACTTTTGATATTTTTTTATCACCGCGTCTTACACCTGATTGTGGTTGGAAGAACAGCTTAGAAAATTCAAACATATTCATTTGCGGCCAACATTGAAAACATTTAACTATATTATTTGATTATTTGTGTTATTTTATAATATTTATTTATATATCAAAAGTGACTGGATATATGGATATATTAAAATTGCTTTAGTAACTTTAGTAATTACCAGATACAGTTCTTCCTACCGAAGCCGGGCGTACCAGTTCATGATATACGAATAAATTATAACTACTCTAAAGGAGTGGCGAAAAGGAAGTAATAATTTTAGAGGTAGTCTACCCGCAATTGCGTGTAAGGAAAGTGGAAACCCATTTAGGGAAGGAAAAAATCTCTCATTATACCCTACCGGGATTTGAGCCTTGATCGCCCCGTCATCAGCAGGCCAGTCTAACAAGAGAGTGACGCCTAAGACTGATTCGATTAATTAATAAACAGCTAGTAAATAATAGAATGATTGCAGTCAACAAGCTAACGTACTGCAAAATACGCCACTAGATGTCATAATTATATTTTATAGGTTCTTGCTTTTCATAGGATGAGCGTTTACACTTTGTTTGAAGTATAAAACAAGTTTTGTGTAAATACCAAGTTGTTCAACCTTCAGAGCTCCATTGTGTTTTAATTGTGTTGCCAGCTTGAAGCTTGGTTCATATTAAAAACAATAAAGAATAAACGTCGTATACGATGCACACGTTTCAAGTTGTTTGTTTTCCAATTTAGGCAATATATAATTTAGGAGTAGAATGGCAAAGCTATAGCAATGTAACGTGAACATACTGTAGTTTGCGTTTCACGTCAATAAATAGAAAATAAACATAGACAAAAAATGTTGTCATATTCCTATACATTTTTTGAAATCAATATATTTTCTACGGCTCTTAAAGCACTACTTTCAATTTTTTATACAAGTAATCGAAATTAATACTTTCTAAGAGACTCACTTTGATAATGTGGGAGATTTTCCTTATTTTTAATATTTAAGAGTTTTTAAAATATTCACGACTTAATTTGAGTTTTTAATTATATCTCATAATAGGCTTAGTCAACAAGTTTTGATTTTTAAGTACAAATAGAGACAATTTAAATTAGGGGTGGCAAACTCAATTAGTTCAAAATTCAGATAGGCCTTAAGTGGCACATGGGTCAGAAAATTTTCGACATCCCTGATATAGGTCATTGATAAATAAATTTACTTCAACCTTCGCCCCTTAAAATCCTTAATTTAAAAACAAATCAGTTGCCACCGGCCTTCTAGATTCCATCGGGGCTGGTGTGAGCTTTTAACTTTTATCATAGTCCTATAGGCTATATTTTGATGATTTCCAAATAAATTAGTTCCTGTAAACAAACATAACTATCGGGCTTTTCCACCCCATTTCCGAAGAAGGGTATTTATCAAACCATCAGGATGGCATGGTAGGCCTATATCCTTGGGGCTGGTGCAAGCTTTTCAACAAGTGAGTGTAAATGATGTAATGTTTTAATAAATGAAAATACTTGTAAACAATCAAAAACACATTATTTATGGTATTAGAGTTATCTAGCACAATGGTTCCCAAAAGGTGGTCCGCAGATCATAGGGAATCCACGACAACCACCAAAATTTAACAAAATAAAAAGTTAAAATAATAATTAAATCAACATTGTGCTAGATGAATAACAAGTCTAGAAATAGATTTGACATGCATTCGAATTTTTGAGACAAAGTGTCCATCCTTAAACCTGATCTTCAAGATGTGATGGGAAATAATAAAAAGTTTCACTTATCTCACTAATTATTATTATTATTATTATTATTAGCACCGCGTCTTACTACCCGTCCGGGTTGTACGCACTTACGCTCATGTGTAATGGTAGGGTGATTGTGAGATGAAATGGAGGACCTACAGTTTAACGTGGAATCCGAAAAGAGGTGAAGGAAGGGCTTGGTAATCAGATAATATCTCACTAATACTAGACCCAAATGAATAGATTTGAACTTTTTTCATAACTAATAAATTTTCATGTAGGCTTAACTAAACTTTTTTTGTGTTAACTATTACCATCATATTCATTATTATTACAACTAGAGTTATTGTAAGAATAAAGGTATGTAAAAACATGTTTGACTCAGATTTACTGTGCCAAACTCCCAATTTTGTAGTTTTTTCTAAAATGAATTATTAATATGGGTTGGAGGGCGGTAGGGTAGTATTTTCTATACATAGAAATTAGATTCTAATGATTTGAAATCGATCTCACCGAGCCTTTTGAGAGGTTCTTGACTGGTAGGTAATTGGGAACCACTATTCTAGCAGATGAAAGTCACACTATAAAAGTGCAGTCATTTTAAAAACATTAATATTATAACATTCTTGATTAAATTATATAAGTTGATTAAGAGGCAAAATCGAGTTAAAAACCATATTTAAATTTACAGAACTTACTTTATGATTGGTTTAAATGTCTTTTCCAATGTGGAAATACGTAATATTATAAAATATGGCGATATCTAACAGTAGCTTAAGTAGTGGCGGCTAGTAGCTAAAATTAGCGGGGGTGCTGCTCCAGAAAATGTTTAGCCTTTGTTTTTGTTTTTAAAAGAAAATTTATTCAGGAAATTGATGAAATCTTAACAAAAAAACCACACATTTTTACTTACTTTAAATTAAATTGCTACAGTTCAATCTTGATCTATTAATTTAAAAATGAAATCCATTCTTCTTGTTTTAGTTTGCGCAAAACGTTCAATAATTTTCTCCTTAATCTCTGGATGAAAATTGAGGAAATTTGTCTCCATTGAAAGTACTGTACGCGCATTTAGTCTTTCTGTTAAATAACAGAGCCGAAAAGAAAATGAATCAAATAGAATAACTGGAAGCAGAATAATAATCTTATTCCACACTCTTCTACAATTTATCACATTCAAGAATATAGTACATGGTTTTCAAGAACAACACACGCTGAGTAAAAAAAACATCCTTCCATCATCACGCCAGAGCCGGCACTGCGAGAGCAACATTACTTTCTTTACCTGGCAGTACCAGCTTCCTCCCCACCCCTCCTATGTTCGCATGCGCACAACAGTCAAACACCACGTCACTGGCACTGTGAAGCGCACAGTTCCATACAAAGATTTTTGTATATTTTTTATAAACTGTGGGATGGCTACTGAAGTACTGACACTAAGCTTAAGGAATATATATTGTACTATAAAAATATAGAAAGAATTAAAGAAAAAGGGACTCATTATATTAAATGTTATCGATAATATAAAGTTGAAATAGGGGGTGCTGCAATTCCGCAGTGCCTATACACGAGCCGCCACTGAGCTTAAGTAACAACTACACCGCGCATGACCCGTCAAGACACAAGAGTGAGTAGGGGTCGTATGATAGCATTGATTTTAAATCTACTAACGCACTCGTTAACGCTTCATTTGGAGCATATGAACCAAACTTAACACTGGCCTTAGGTCATAGACAAGGTAGGCTATACATCAGATCCTTAGCCTTACGGAAGCTTTGCTGCACTCCTTAAGAGCCTGTTTCAGAACGATGTAGTTCCTGGTTCGCATGACCAACTTACGTAGCCTATACAGTCTCGTAAATACATCGCAGGAACAAGGGACTTGTTTTATTTGTAAGGGAAGGATGCAAAAGTTAGACCTGTTTCTAACTTTTTTTTTACTTACCTTATTTTTCATCATTTGTGAAAACATGCTAAAATTGACTATTTTTGACACAGCCTAAAAATTGTAATAACGCAGCGTTTTGACTTTTTATAAAAGAAGTTCTAACTTTTAAATTCTTTAAGACCAATTTACTATAAAAATATTTATCATCCAAATCTTAATTATTGAGTAATTTGTTATCTACTTAGAGGCAGTAATGCTAAAATCTCGCTCATTGTTAATAGGGCTATCTCTTGACAGAACACAGAACTTTAAAGGGGTCGAGCCAAGAGTTGGTTAGGCCACTCCCATCTGTTACCTCAATCCGGCTGACCCACAAGACATTCCCACACCAGTCATCAATAAACAAAACAAGTCAAAACCAAAGGGTGTTTAATTCATTAATGATTTATGTACTTTTCAATAATCCAGATATTAATTATTGTTTATAATATATTTTACAAACCAAAGTTGACGTGAAACTGTACTACCATTTGATTATATAGAGTATGGGTGCCAAGTATAGAAGAAAAATAAAAGGTTCGATACCCACTTCAGTGGTTGAATGGATTAAGGTGTCACTCTCGTGTGAGATTGACCTAGCAGAGAAATAGGGGTCGAATCCCAGTCGTGTCTATTGAGGGGGGATTTTCCACGCGAATGTGGGTAGACTACCTATAAAATTATTTCTTTCTCATCCCTACTCCATTAGAGTGGTTATCATCTATGCGTATAACCTGACCAGGTATTAAGACGTGGTGATAAAAAAATAAAATAAATTAGGGATTTAACTAACCATATCTAAAAAAATTAGACCTAGTAAATCCCTAATGCTGCTTGAGCCCAGGTACATAAAGGGAGTGATTAGTTCAAATAATCGGTCATACTTTGCGTGTACAAACCATACCAATTTAGTAGTCTGGACACAATATTTTGCCATGTTATAGATTTTATTTTTGTAAGAATCTGAGTGTGCCGTGTATCTGTTATTAGAACTAACTAGCTTGTGTGCCCGTTCTTCGCACGAGGAATCTTTAAGGAACTTTATTTTTAATTATAATATAAAATTAACCAAAGGTAAAAGTATCCAAAAGCTTATATAATTTTAAATATTAATCCTTTATTGATTTAAATGATGTGACTAAACGCGAAAAAAAAGGCAAAATAGGGATTTACTGTAATCCAAAAATATTTGCATAAAAGCGACCGTAATAGATGTATAACGGTGCAATATATATTATTATTAAACAAAATTTGTAAAAAGAACATTAAAGTTTAAAAAAAACTAAATGAGAGAATGGTCTTTTATAGATACATATTGGTCCCTGTAATTACCAGCCAAATTTCGATTTTCTAATAAACCAATGTTTTTTTCTAATTGTTTGTGAAATCTTATACGCCTTAAATTATAACCAATTTTCAGTATTTTCTGATCATCTGGAGTGGTCTTTGTAACTACTTGCAAGTCTATCATTTTCCTACCGCACCAAAAATTGTTTTTTTCCCCACACTGTTGGTAATTTAAATCCCCCCACTCCCAGCCCAAACCCAATTATCTGACTCTTGTTTTGAAATTTAAAATTTTCAGACGCTTCTGGTTATTTAGTGTTGTCCCTATAACTTAAAGTAAATATTTCACTTTTATACTATAAGGGAAATGTTATATTATATTAGCTTTGAAATTTTCAGAGATGACGCACATCTTCCCATTTTCCGATCTTTAATTTTGAATTTTAGTTTGTTTTCATAATGTTTGAGGTTTAGCTACAGGCTGAAAAATCAAATCTTTAACCACAATGAGAAATAGATTTAATATAGATTTTGGAAATCCCCTCCACATATTTCAAAAACCCCGAATTAGAAAATTTAAATACTTACCAACAATTTAGGTATTTGGCACTACATTTCTGACAATTATTTATCATCGCAACTAAAAGCTTTGTTTTCTGTTTACACCCCCCTTTCCTATTTCCCAGAGTTCCATTTTAAAATTTAAACCTATCAGATTATATGGTACGGTACAGTTATCTTTCTGCTGAATGTTGTTATATACCACACTGGTAAGTAGGTGTTTCAATTAGTTTTGAAATTGTGGAATACACCTTCCCCCATTTCGCTGACTCCAAATTTGAGATTTAAGTTTCTAGAACTTATTTGAATAACTTTAGTAGTACTTCTAAATGTTTGCCAAAAATTTTATTGTTTTACCTCACCTAAAGTGATTTGTATATTTATAACCCCAGCACCCCAATTTCCCGGAGAAATATTTTTAGATTTCCCGTATATAAACTTTTCTGGAATTGGGTTAGAAAATAAGATAAAAATGTAAAAAGGTATAGCTTATAAATTTGTTTTTAAAATAAGGTTAAAGAAGGTAAATAAAACGGGTAAACGGTGTAAAACAGTTTAAAAGGGTAAAAGTGCAGACAGGCAATAAACCAAAAAATGACAAAGGGGAAAATAGGATCTTATTTTAGGGTAGAGATATTAAAATTTGTAAAAAGTACAAAAGGGACAGAAAGAGTAAAAAGTAGATCTAATCAAAAATATAAGAATTTTATAACCCTTTTATTCCATTTACCCTTTTCCTTCTGTTTACGTTTTTCGCACTAAATGTAATTTTTGGCACCATACAAACTGCTAGACAACAAACTGCTCGACAAGCTATAAAAAAATATTTGGAAGTCTGGGTGGGTCAAGTGGCCGACACGACTTGGACCAACTGCTAGACAAGCTCAAGTATAGGAGTACAAAGTGATAG